>JAHLSL010000079.1:323366-339373 GCA_025920805.1 Petroica traversi | reverse complement strand
TAGCCCTCCCCTGGCGCTGTCACGCTGGCTGCCAGCTCCTCCCGGCCAGGCTGCCCGGGCTGCCTCCTCCAGCGGCTCCCCGGAGCAGCCCGGCCGGGAGGAGCTGGCAGCCAGCGTGACAGCGCCAGGGGAGGGCTAGGAAATCCAAGAAGGGCTATTTCCACGCAGAGCAGCATTCCCGTGCCTCGGAGCAAGCAGGAGCTTGTGCCTGGGAGCACATGTCCCGTCCAGCCTGCCTTGCGAGCGGAGCCTGCCCGGGGCTCCCACGCTCGCAGCACAGCCCAAGTGATGGGTGAACATCAGCTGGGGGCAGAAACCTCCCAAAAGCTGCACCTCGGGGAGATCTGGCTCCTCTCCCCCTCTGGCCAAAGCAGCGAGGCTGAAAACCTCTTTGTCTCCATTAGCAAGGACCCCCAAGTAGAGGATTTGTAACCTTGGAGTAGCAAAGCTGAGCATGCATAAGTACAAGCAGCACTGTTAGGAGATACTGGAAGACAGAAAAAAACCTCTGGCATGGGAGATTTAAAAACAAAGGAGAAGAGAATATTACCTGCATAGGAGAGGTCTGTGAGGGGATTTCCCATAACATCGTGCTCAGCCTCTTGTTCCAAAAGCATGTGTTGAGCAGGGTAAGAAATGTTTCTCTGCAGTGAGATAAATCCATGCTGAGGAAAATCACCACCCACAGCTTCATCTGAGCTCTGGGCTGCTGCTCGTGGCATGCTGACACTTCCATATCTCGGAGAGATCTGTCACTTCAAAGTCACGCTGACATATGAGGAGTGAAAGGCAGGAACAGCCTCACGTTTGCACACTGCAGCTAAATAAAGCAAGTTGCCAGGATACATTTTCTGCTCTCCAAATCTGCTGCTGAACGTGGTCCAGGTGTGCAGAGGCATTAGGCACAGCCATTGGCACTCTGATGCATCCATTGGTTATTGAAACGCTGAGACCTCTCTTTCCTCTGCCAGGTTCCCAATGCATTTGTCCCACTACTTCCATCCCAGTTACCCACACACAGACCATGGAATCAAGATGCCTTCCTAGTCCTCAAAGAGCTTAGGACTGGATTTTCCCAATCATCCAATAAAAATATCTCAGTGCACTCGTGTGCAGAGGATGAGCAGCTGTACTTATCCATTAAGATACTCCTGCAGAAGTTTGGGAGTCCTGTACTGGGCTTCTAGAGGAGGCACAAAATTCTGTTACGGGAAGGAGAGACCATGCCCTTGAACTTAGATCTTTCCCTGTTTTACAGCTCTCTCTTCAGATCTAATAACTTGTTTGCAGATTTTCCCCCTTTTTAATGGGTTCTTTTAGGAGCAATTTATGAACTAAAGGCATCCTTAAGATATTAGAGACCGTCTTAGCAGGTGCCTTGAAAAGCCTTTCAGTGCTAACTGGAGGCACCAGAAAATCATTTTCCTTCAGGTCAGCAGCTGTAGGGACAAGGTCCTGCAGTGAGCATGGCAGGGCTACATCTCATGGCACTTGAGCTTCATGGGATGCCCCAGACATAGAAGGAGTCACTTCTGCATCAGATCTTAGCTCTGCTTGGTACAACAGCATCCTCTAAACCCACCCTCAGCACCTTTGTTGGGGTCCCAGAGCCCCAAGCTGTGGGTCCTCTCTGAGGAGATCCAGGGTTGCACATTTAGACTCTTGGGAGGTGTTCTAGACTCGACTGGGAATCTCCAGAAAGGGATTTTGGAGGCAAAGTTTCCAGGTTCTGGCATCAAAGGGAGATTTGATGAAAACCACACGGGCCTTGGTGCTTGTAAAAACTACGAAAAGAGATTACCCAAGGCTTGGGCACTTAAATGTGAACAATCCAAAATTTAAAATTTGGAAAAAAATATTTTGAATTATAAAAAGGGAAATGAGATAAACAACTCCTCAAAACCTTCGTTCTCATTCACTACACAAGTCACTGGGGAAAGTTTCTCCCCCTCCTCCTAGAAGGCTCTTTCCCAGGCCCCTTCTCCACCCAGGACTTTGATTTCTCTTCACACTGTGCAGTCAAGCTCTAAGCTTGCCCCCTTCAGTTCACTCCATTTACTGCCCAGAAACCCGAGAAAAGAGCAGTCACATCCCTTCTACATACCATGAGCTTCCCTCTGTGCCAGCCAATCTTCTCCAGAATCTCTTCTGGCATCTTTCCTATCTTTTCTACTCATGCCTTCCCCTTCTAGGGGCCCTCAGGGGTCACCCCCAGGGGTGTTAGCAAGCCAGTCCCATTCAGAGGAGCAGCCTGTGGTCCCACCACACCCTGCAGCCCTTCAGTCTCCCCACATAAGTCCCTGTGCTGCGGGATGGGGACCTGTCATGTCAGCAGCCCATGTGGATTGGGACACCTTGAGTGATCCCACCCAGTCAGAAACCTGGGCAAGTGCCCTCCTGCCATCTTTTTCCTCCTAGGCTGGTGTAGGAAGCCAAGGGGTGCTGTTCTCTTCCCTCTGTACCTGCCACAGGTGAGAACTCTCAACGTGGATCAGACACCTTTTGTGAGTGAAAAACCATTCCAGGAGAGCCAGTGGTGAATGAACATCCTCCTCCCATTTCTGGGGGTTTGCATAGGCTCAGAGTTAACACCTGAACTGGACTAAGAGGAAACAATCAGAGGAGGTTTTCCAGCTCAGCCAGTGGCATGTTTTTTACTGGAGGGGGTGAAGGCAAAGGCTGCACGTGCCAAGCCAGCAGGGTCTGCTGTCAGTGATGAGCTTTCCCCAGAGGTGACACATCACCATCCATTCTCATCTCTGGGTTCCTGACCCAAGTTCAGCCAAAACCTGCACTCAGTCCATGGAATTCACTCATGCAGAAGGAGCTTATAGAGAGCATTCTGGAGAGGACCAAGGGAGAGCAGAGAGGCAGAAGGTGCTGCAGCTGTGACACCGCTGTCCAGCAAAGCCCAAAACAACTCTCTGCCTGATGGAGAAACTTTCTTGAAGACCAGTTGCAGTGCTTTCCCAGATCTGACTCCCCTGAAGCAAACCAGGCTGCACTGGCCCCAGTGCTCATTAAGAATTTCTTCTAGGCCAAATTTCTAGGTGATTTTCTTCCCACACCCACCACCCACGCAGTAGAGCCACTGAAAGAGGGACTTGTACCCAACCCCACAGAACAATTCTTCAGTCTCTCAGCTGCTGGTGTCCCCATTGCAGCCCTGTGCAGCCATCTGGGAGGTCACAGAATCCCAGAATTGTTTGGATTGAAACCCATCCAGTCCCACCCCCTGCCATGGGCAGGGACACCTTCCACTATCCCAGGTTGCTCCACGCCCTATCCAACCTGGCCTTGAACACTTCCAGGGATTGGGCAGCCACAGCTTCTCTGGGCACCCTGTGCCAGGGCCTCCCACCCTCACAGAGAAGAATTTCTTTCCAGTCTCTAACCCAAACTGGCCTCCTGTCAGTGTGAAGCCATTCCCCCTTGTCCTGTCACTCCATGCCCTGGTGAAAAGTTTCTCTCCCATGAGACAGACATGCAGACGTGGGGAGACGGACATGGGGGCCAGGAATAGAGAGAATGCCATGGAGATGTTGCACTGGGCTCACAGCTGGATGACAGAGACATTAATGTGTGAACAACCCTGTCAGCCCAGAATTGCAGCAAAATGAGATTGTCCACTCTGACACTCCTCAGGACAGCTCCCAGCTGTGGTTTGCCTCAGGACTGGCCTCTGCAGAGTCCCCAGTGCTCCAGTATCTTCTCCAGCCAAGCTGGTGGCTGGGAATGAGTTTCCAGACCTGCATCCTGACAGAGCAGAGACCTACCCTGTCCTGAACCCCTGTCCTGTGTCCCAATCCCTGCATCCCCCCCCTAACAACATCCCTGCACAAACCACATCTGTCTGCTGAGAGCCTCCTCAGGGCTGCCAGGCAGGTAACAGCCTCTCCTCAGTCCTACGGGACCTGCAGGGCCCAGAGCAGACCATCTCCTCCCCCATGGTGTCCTCTGCTTCTTCCTGGTTCTGTTCTCAATGGGAGCATCTCTTCTGACACTGCATCTTCTGCCCACTTCTGGGAGCATTTTCCAGGGCCCAGCACTTGTGTCATGCCAGGTCTGTGCAGAATGGGGTTGTTTGGTGTCATCTCCCCTGGTGACACTCCTGCCTGGGACTGTTCAAATCCACTTGATCTCTTCCACCAGGAAACCTCTGATTATAAAGTACTTTACACTAATTGCATACAAGCGAGTTATAAAAAAAAAAATGCAAAATGTTCTCTATAACACAATTCAGTGTTTTCTACTTTTATAATGTATTTGATGACACCCCCCAGGGAAAACACTCCTGCATGAACAAGTAACGACGCAAGAGGAAAGCATAAGTAGGGCAATCTGGGGATGGATGATAATTAACAGCGCATAAAAATATATCATAAGATACACTTAAATAACTTCACATGAGGCGGCAGTTCTGGTCCAGCAATTCCTTTACCATGACATAATTTTTGTGTTCATAGGGCAAAAGAAAGTAGGTAAAAATCTCAGGACCACATGGATAGAGGAGTCAACGGGGAAGAGTTTGCATCCTTTCTGCTGTCACACTGTCACTGCACTGAATTTGGCCATGGAAAGCTGGGGCTAGTTTTCCCTGTGCTGCTTCTTCCTGGCTAGCCAGGCCTCAGTTGTCCATTTCATACTGAATTCCAGTTCACCAGATATTCCCTCTTGACAGCCGACTCCAGATTTACCTTGAAATAAGGAATTGGTCAAGGCCTGCTTGGCCTTGTGACACAACATCTTCTTTCAGTCAGAGCAATTGGCTCCTGGGCTGAGCTGAAGCAGAAGTCATTTATCCAAGAGTACAGATTCCTCTCCTGTAATGTCCTGGGAGCTTCTGGAACTCCTTGTGCCCGTTGGAGTGGCCTGAAGGGACACATCCTGCAGTAAAACTTGTCACAGTCTCCCTTCACTCTGTGCACTCATGTGGTACCCGGGGAGCAGACACAGCTCAGCATCTGAGGCAGAGCCCTGAGGCAGATCCCAGTGGGCAGGACACGCACAGGGTTTTCTTTTCATATCTGAGTGCAAAGTGAGACTCATCCTATGCACAGGTCTCTGCAGAATGCCCAGGAAATCCGATGGGAAGAGGCAGCCTGAGCACTGGGATCTGCCAGCAGTGGCCCTGGGAGGTGCCACCACAGGCTCAGGAAGTCCTGGGCAGCAGAAAAGGCTAAGGAGGCATTGCAGGAAGGTGTGGCTGAGCAGGTGAATGTTGCAGGAGGGCCTGGAGTCAGCACAAAAGGCAAGCAGATGTGTGTTCTCCTCTGAGCTGCTGCATCTGGGAAAGGGGAAGAGGCCAGGAACAGGAGACAGGGAACAGGGACTAAGGACAATCAATGTATTTTACACCATTGCAGGTGCATGTGCCTTGCATAAAGGGGTGAAACAAGTGTCAGCCTACAAGCCTGAGCAGCAGTGCCACATCCCTCCAATCAAAGCACATATAAACATGTTCTTCAGGCCTTTGACTCTGTTTCTGGTATGAATTTAATGGCTGAGCCATGCTTTAGCTTGAGATAAATCTAGGCTTCTTTGCAGGAGGACTATAAAGTGCTTCATGCTGGTCCTGCCATTTTCTGTTCAGACAACCAGATCCTTCTTTCCTCCCTAATGAGAGACAAGGGGCCAGAATCCTTCCTCACAGAGGGAAGGTCCCAGATCCTGTTGGGGAGGAGGAGCTGGGGAGAAAGAACTGCAGCAAATACTGAGAGCACCTTGACAATCAGCTGGAGACATCTCACTCTCTTCTGCCAGGTGGGGAGGGGATGTCCAGCAAAGAAACAAGAAACCAGACCTGGAGTGCTTCAAACAACTCAAGTTTCGGTTGTTGTCCTGAAATAAACAGCAACAGTGAAGTGCCAGTCTTGGGAGAAAAGGATGAAGCCCCTACCCCCTCACAGCTGCAAATAGCCCTTTGCTGTGCTCGAACCAGTCTGGATCTCTGAGCACTTCTGTCCAAATATTCTGCTGCCACAGCCAGTCTGAAATGCATTTTCTACCGGAGTCCCTGTGCCACTGCCATCTCCCTTCTGTGCATAACCTACACAGCAGAAAGAGCAGTGGTTTCATCTGTACTTTCCACTTCTATTGTTCTCTAATGATCTGGTGCAATTATCCCAACTGAACTCTTCTGGCAGAGCACAGAGTCATTTCTGAACTGGCTCTGTTGGCTCCCAGTGGGCTACTGGCCCTCTTTGGGAGAATTTTCTCCTGGTGAGGTGTCTCCTAGGAGCCACTGATGCTCTCAACAGAGCACATTCAGCAGCTCTGGGCTGAGATGGGAACCACCTTGGCAGTGAGAAAAAAGCTCTCCCAAGTGTTCCTAGAGCTTCACACCCTGAGATGGAGAGAAACAAGAAAACCATCTTCCTTGACAGCAGGTAGAAGGGAAAACAATGAAAATCCTTTCCAGGTGCCCTGCCACAGACAAGCACAGTCACGTTCAGACAGGAAGCTGCACTAGCGACCTGTTAGCTTTGGTGGGGTTCTGTGATTTTGTTTGGGTTTTAATAAGTCACCTTGCCACTCTCTAGACTGCTTTGTTTTGCCTTCTTGTGCCAGTAAGCCAGGGGGAAAAAAAAACCCCAAACCCAAATAACAAAACATTATCAAAAGTATGATCTTTCCCTTTTTAAAGATGCTGAAATGAGGGGGCTCAACAGCAAGCACCACGCTGCTCTCAGTTCCTGGTTTGGAGATGGAAAGTGAAGCTGCATTCCCTGGGAGCAGACAGGTAAATGAACTGCCTGAGCAGGGTGCTGCTCATCATCTCAGAGCCAAGAGGTCAGAAGGAGGTTGATCCTTCATTTTCTATTCTGGCAAATCTCCTGTAGTTATCCACAAGCACTCGGTGATTCAGGGAGAGGCCGTTCCAGAGAGGATTCTACAGCAACTGCTCATTGAATTTCAGATTCCTCATGTTGCAGCAGCCTTGTTGCACCTCCTGCACCCCAGTGATGGAGATCCCCCACATCCCTGGGATCCCTGCTGACCCCCATCCCATCCTGCTCTCTTTGGGCTGGCAGGACACAGCTCCACACACCTCTGCCACCAGCACTGAGGCAGCATGGGCAGCACAGGGCTGAAACATCACCACTTTCATTCCTGGGCTGCCTTTCACCCTGAAAGCACAGCCCCCACTGCTCCCCAGAACAGCCCCTCAGTCTCTGCTGCCATGTGAGCCCCCAGGCTCGGGCACCCTGCACTGATGGGGAGGAACTGAGCACACTGCAGTGTTTACAGAGATGGAGAGAGGATTAAAGCCCTTTGTGAGCAGCAGTAACCCAAACCAGAGGCGCAGGGCAGAGATTGTGTGTCATGGCACCCAGAGTACAGGCTGGGATAGTAAAGGCAGATTAGGATAATTTCACGTGCCAGACACCAGGAGAGACCTTGCAGTCCAAACATGCTTGAACTTGCTGATAAACCTGTTGCCTTCAGTGGATAACCTCCGAAGCAGGCAAAAAAGCTGGAGCCACAAAGCAAATGCCAGGCCTGATAACAGGCATTTAATATTTATTAGTGCAGGGTTATGAGCCCCTCTCTCTACACTTCTAGCTTCACTAAGAGCATCAGCCCTTCTGCAATCCCACCAGGAGAGAGGCCTTTCCCTGGTCAAATGGTTTGTGTCAGGCTGACACCAGACGCCTCCGTGTCTCACGGGAAGGAGCAGTTTTATGGCCAACTGCCAGAATTAGTTTATAACCTGTGGCTGGTACCAGCAATCCCTAGGTCTGACTGAAGGGAAGGTGCCCTGATCTCAGGTCTATGGTTAGGGATGTCAGGAGAGCTGCATTATCACTCACACTGCTTTGGAGCAGCTCAGGGTACGGTGTTAACCCCTCCAGCTCATGCTGCAAAGAGCATCAGCCCTGCAGTGTGCAGTGAGGAGATGCTGGGAAGGGCCTGGGCTATCACTGTCCCAGCCTGGGCATTACAGCCCAGTGGTCTCTGTTCATCACAGAATCTCCTCTGCAGCTTCATCCTCCTCCCTGACCCAAGGCAGAGGTTTCTGTACACTTGTATGGGCTGTGGTGGGACACAACCCACATCTCCCACTGCCTTAAGAGCCGTTCATCACTAAAAGTTCATCACTTGCACCTACACTAAAATACCAATCCTCTTTTACACACTTATTGTCATTATTAGATGATCTCAAACCCAGCAACTTAGTGATGTATGCAGCCAAGGTGGTCCTGAAAGTAACTGGGAGAACAACCAATAAAAGGGCGGAAATTCTCTTTATGTGGAGTCAGGCCAGGGTCAGATTCACCAGCCTGGAGTCTGTGGGTCTGAGGGGATGCATTCCTAGTGCCCACCACCTTCACAGAGAACACAGAGACAAAGCAAGTGATGGGCTGAAAACTGAAAGAAGGGTTCAGAAGCTTTCAGTCAAGGAAAAGGAAAAGGGCAGGAGCTAAAATGGTCTAATGGAAGATGAGAAAATGTATTGGATCAAGTCATCCTAGCAACCTAAATGGGAATGCTTTAAATTTTCTTGGCATCCTGGAAAGGAGAATGTATTCCGTGCTCATGAAATAAGAGGACACTCAAAGCAATAAAGTTCTGCTTCAAGGGATGAATGACTTCAAAGGAAGGAAATCCTTCTGGCAAAAGCAAGGCAGTAGCACGAAGATGGACATCCCTGGGACAGACAGCTCCATCTCCTGTGAGTCTTTTGCTATGGTGACAGAGACTGGACTTCTAAATCCAATTGCTGGCACACAAGAACTGCCCACAGAAGCATCCTGGTAGCACAAGGGTCCCCACCAATATTTCAAGATGCAAATTACTAAATGCCCTGTAATCACCACTCTCTAGGATACCAGTCAAGATATCCTCTCACAGTGTATTCCAGCCTGGCCCAGCAGGTTTCCAAAGAAAAAATACAGACAGGAGAAAGAGAAGGATTTTTATTATCTCTACTCCCTCCACATAGAATAGAGCAGCCTTTCTGATCCACTAACACCAGCACAGCAGCTCGTGTCTTTGCTAATCCCTCAGAGCTGAACATCACTGCAGCCTCACATCAACTGCACTGAAAGAAAAACAGGAGCATCAGTGCAAGGAAAAACCCCTCCAGTTTTCTTTATATAGATTTCTTGGATAAAGGGTTCCACCACAGCCCTCCCGTGCCAGCCAGGGTCCATCATTGTGCCACACAACCCTCACATCTTCATGTCAAATGTCCTGCAATCCCCCAGCTTGGCTGGAGGAACCTTGAGCAGTTTTCAGTGCCAAAGCCATCTGTCAGCATCCTGTTGGGCCCTGAGAATTACACACAAGGAGCCTGAGTATGCTGCAGGTCATCTGGTCAGCACTTTGGAAGGACCATGGTTTGGTGGAGTGATGTGTGTCAGCCATTACATTCCACAGGGAAAACCAGGAAGGGGAGAACTTCCAAGTGTTCTTCATACAAGGATTAACAGGATTAAAAAAAAAAAAAAAAAAAAAAAAGTAGAAGAGTTTTCTTGCTAAAAACCAGCCTGGGGATTTTGCACGGGTGGCTGTAGCAGTAGTACAACAGGTCCAGACAACAGGAAAAGGCTGATGGAGGAGTCCCACTTGCCACAGAATGAGCAGAAGGAACCTTGCATCATTTTGCCAAATGCCCTGGAGATGCCAGCTAAAAATAAACAGGAGAGCTTTATAAGTGATCAGAATTATGATTTACTAGGGGCAACAGATTGCCTGGGAGAACTCAAACTGAACCCAGAAAAGTATCAGCCTGTTCTGGAGGAACAAGGGATGCTGTTTGTGTTCTGTGGGCTGCAGGGAGAACAGAAAACTCAGACCTACAAAAAGTCCCAGCAGTGCAGAGAAGCAGCTCTGGGGACAAAAGGACAATCTGGAACACACTGAGGAGGATCTGCTGGGACAGGAACACTCAGCAGTGACTCAGTGTGGAGGACTGGGGAGAACACAGACAAGAAATGCCACATGGGTGAGGGTGACTGAGCCAAAAGGACTGGGGAGCCTTCAGAGGGGCAGAAAAGTCAAAATGCTGATTTAAAAACAACCATAAGCCCTGAGCTTTGTTATGAATGTCTTGGAAGGCAGAACTACAGAAACAAAGAGCAGCAACAGATCTGCTGGTTTGGTGAAAAACAGGGCCTTGAACAAACTCTCTCTGGCTGCCAGGGCAAGGCAGGAGGAGAAGGAAGGGACCCATAACTTGAACCATGAGATCCTTGTGGAGTGCAGAAGGAGGAATCGACACCAGGCTGGATTACAACCACCAAAAGCTAAAAGTAATCTCACCAGCACAAAAGGACAAAACTGAAAGGGAAGACACTGAGCTCTGGAGGAACAGTGAGAGTGGAAAACTTCTCAGTCCATCAGCTGAGAGAGAGACATGACACGTGCACCTCTCAGAGCTGGGAAGCTCAGATCAGCTGTCTTGGGTACATGAAAAAGGTCTCAAAGGCCACTGTGAGACTACAGCAGCAGCTGGTGCAGCACAGCTATTTATTAGTGTCTAGGAAGAGGAGATTTAATCCTCAGACACAGCAAGGGCAGAGTCAGGAGTGCTCTTCTGTGGGAAGGGTTTCCAGTGAGATGTGCCTGACAAGCCCTCTCAAGGCACTGGTGCAGGTTCCTGGGTTTTGGGCTCCAGAGAAAACCAAGTAGGCTTAGAAGGTCACAGAGAGGGCAAATGAAGTGAAAAAAATAGGGAGAAAATGGAAAGAAATAAAATCTGGGCCTATGCAGACCCATTAGATCAGTTTGCATTACCACAAGCATGAGATGCAAGCAAGGAAAGGTGCAGGAACAAACTCAACTCCTTCAGACAACCCAGATTGCTGGATTGCCAGGAAAAAGAACTTTGTAGTTGAAGAAAAACAACACTTATCACTTCTTGATGTTAGTAAGACTTTTGACGTTTGTTTGGTGACAGTCTCCTAGGGCAGTAAAGGGAGCTTCAATATCCGTATGATGGGAAAACACCTAGAAAAGATTTTCAAAGAGCAGTCATAAGTGGCTTGCTGCCTGATGGAAGATGCATCAAGTGAGGGATCACAGGATGAAGTTTGGGTCAGTCCTAACTGGCCTTTCCCCTCACAGGTAACAGACAAGGAGGCAGCTTGATTCTCCACACGGATGATGCCAGCACAGAAGAAGCTGCCAGGATATCACAGGACAGGCGTTGGATTCAGACCAAGCTCAAGGACTTGGGAGATGCAATCAGGAAAAGAAATAAGAAATAAGAAACAAGTGAGTCAGGGCAGTCATCCCCATGGGCAGAGAAGGGACAAAGAAGGGTCCAGAAGGAGTTGAGGGTCACAGCCTGCCCAGGATCCATGTCCACTGATGGACACGGGGGAGGAGGGGCAGGAGTCCCCATGGGGTTTAAATAACTCCACAGATGGAGACTGCACATCCTCTCTGGGGAAGTCATGCCAGAGTTTGGTCACTCTCACGAGAGAAAAGGCTTTCATTCTGTTCAGATGGAACCTCCTGTGTGCCCATTGCCTCATGTCCTGTCGCTGGACATTCCTGAGAAGAGTCCACTTCATTGCCTCCCATCACGTATTTATAACATGGATAAGATGCCCCAGAGCCTCATCTCCTCCAAGCTGAAGAGCCCCAGCTTCTCAGCCTTTCCTCATAAGAGAGGTGCTTCAACTTCTTAAACACTTAGGAGTGGTTTGCTTAAGTGGTCCAACCCTGAGGATTAGTTCTTCTTGCTCCAGACTTTTCCCCTGGACTCAGAGGTTTGTGAATACTGAAGATGTTAACAAAAGCAGAGAAGGCACCAAGTAGCTCAGCTTTTCCATGTCTGCTGTCACCAGGTCCCTGCATTGTTCAGAGCAGGCCCACACTGAGCTCACTCTGCCCTTTGCTGTTTAGGTACTTGCAGAATCATTTCCGTCACCCTCCACACTCCTCACCACGTTCAGCTCCAGGTCATCTCATCAGACAGCAGCTCTGCTCTCCTCCTAGATCACCTGCCTCTGCTTCCACCTTGTCTGCTTCCTTTATGTGTCTAGTTCAGCCACAAACTGCTCATCCATGCAGGCCTTTGATTAATCTCAGTTCTATGCCTTTGACTTTGCACATTTGCTGCTCCTTCATGTCCTCCCTATGTCTCTTGATGGAGAGCCCCTGCATTCACACAATCATGGAATATCCTGCGCTGGGAGGGACCCACAAGGATCATCAAGTTCAGCTCCTGGTCCTGCACAGGACATCCCCAACAGTCACAGCACGTGTCTGACAGTGTCACTACTCCCATGTTGTCTAAAACAACCCTCCAGTCCACCAGCTGGATTTTCCTGATGTCATGTGGACATTCAGCTCCCCACCACTCTACTTACACCAGGCAGTGGGGGCATTTTCCTGCGTGAGCAGATGGAAAAACCTCAAAGGAAGCCACGGTAGCTGAGTCTCCCCTCTCCCCGTGCTCGCCCATTTAAAGCCCTGCTGCACAACACGGCACCTTTCAACACCTGCAGTGATAAACAGTGGCACAAAGCAGGAACAACTGCTGGGTCATGTTTATCCTCAAGTGTTCCTTGGTCGCCCTGCAACCCACAATAGCATTCGTTAACAAGTGCTAGAACATGGTTACAAATTGCAGCAAACACAAGCACCCCGTCAGTGTTATTGCAGACTTCATTAACGACGGTCCCTCGCATTTCAGCAACAGCCATTCAAGGATCTGAAAACATTTATATGCCTCTGTGAGCCAAGTGTCACGCTCCATGTGTGAGCCAGATGTTCACAACATCATTTTGCAAATGAGGGAATGAAGTCCACAGGACTGACTCCAGACCCCTTTTCCACCCACTGAGTAATCCACTGCCCACCAACTAGTCATAGGGGAATTGTCCAATTCAAGGCAAGGCAAGATACCATTGTGGGCTCTTTGTTTCCTTGCTTTGTCTCTTAATCCCTTGCTCCTCATCTTGTATTTAGACCCTGGGCCTGGGGGGTACCTCTGATGGGCACAGAGACACAGCTCAGCCCTGCTCAGCCATGCAATGAATGGTATCAGGATCTGGGAACAGAGAGCTCATGAAGGAGATGTCCAGCAGCTGCTTGTGTCAGACCAGGCCCCTCAGAGACACAGCAAACCCAGCTAATTCACAGGGGCAGCAAAGCCAACCAAATCCCACATCCCTGCCACTCCAGCCCTCTCCCCTGCAGAGCACACAGCGCCTGCACTTGGCAGGGCCCTCTCCACCTTCAAAACCTGGCACTTCCAAGAGCCAAAAGGAGAGTCAAGAAGTCACTCCCACTTAGCAAACTGAGCTTTCTGAAGTGTTTCTCTCCTGCCTCTCCCCCAGACCCCGCTGGTTGAGTGGCACAGGAGATCCCCTTGAATTACAGAAACACCAATATTTATTAAACCAAAGGTGCTGCAGCATCTCTCCTACATCCCTCCACCACCTGAGTCTCTGCATCCTGTCATTTTTTCAAGATTTAGGAAAAGAAAAAAAAAATCACATGCTGCTCCCTCTAGTGACAACCTGAGCACGTTTAAGCAGCCTGGCCGTGACTTGCAACATCCCTCCAAGAGCTGGATTTGGGCACAACAGACAGACAGAGGACCCACTTTCTGTCACCTGAGTCTTCCTCTCATGCCTCGGGCACATCAGAACCCTGAGCTGCTCTCTCAGAGGCTGCTCCTCTGCACACACAGGTCTCACTGAGCTCAAGAGGCTGCTAATAGGATCTGCAGAGCTTCACCAGTCACCACTGAAAATCTAGTCTGAGCTGAGAGTGACCTCAAGGTAAGAGCAGCGGGCAGCTGCGGTCACCTGAGGGGGGTCATCACGTGTGCACTCTGCAGCTGGTGCTCGTTGAGCAAATAAAAGCACATTGGAGAACTGAAAACAGCTATGCAACAGAAAACTGAGCTCAAAGCAGCATCCCAGCTCCTGCATTCATTCCAGGCATGGCAGAAGATTGTTTTGCTCGGGTCTAGAGAGCTTAAGCTAGAAACAAAAATGGATAGTACAGCTTCATGGGGTAAAAGCACATTAACTGGGCAAAGAAAACAACAAAAGGAAGGTTGAAGTTAACATAACCAACACTTTTCTATTCAGTCTAGGCCATCGGGTGGCACAGGTGAATACACAGGGCTCCAGCTGAGCCAAGAGACTGCAACCACCTCACGTCTGACATCTGGTGGGGTCAGAAGAGGGAGGTCATTTATTTCTCAATATTCCCCAGTGTACTGGTTTTGGCTGGGGTGGAGTTAATTTTCCTCACAGTAGCTGTTATGGGGCTGTGCTTTGGATTTGTGCTGGAAACAGTTCTGTGCTGGGCTGTTTTAGATAGTGCTGAGCAGTGCTGACACAGTGTCCAGGCATTTCTCGTGCAGGCTGAGGGTGCACAGGGGTTTGGGACAGGACACAGCTGGGACAGGTGATCCCAGCTGGCACAAGCAATATCCCAGACCACAGAGCACCGCGCCCAGCATGTGAAGCAGGGTGAAGAAGAAGGAAGAGGGTGATGTTCACAGTTACAGCATTTGTTTTGCTAAGGCATCATGAGGTGTGATGGAGCCCTGCACTCCTGGGGATGGCCGAACCCCTCCAGCAGTGGGAGGCAGTGAATGAATTCCTTTGCTTTGCTCGCACGCGTGGCTTTTGCTTTGACTTCTACAGCTTTTATCTCAGGCCTCAAGTTATCACACTTTTACCTTCAATTCTCCCCCCACCCCACTGTGGGGTGTCATCCAGCAGCTGTCAGTACTGAGGACCCAGATCCCCGTTTCACCTGTCTCTACCATTGCAAACAAATAACCTGCCAGGGCACCAGGCTCTCCTGGCCCAGGAGCTCAGCCATGTGTGGCACAGCAACGCCTGGCAGCCCCTTCCAGAGCTGTCTGGGGCACACACATGCACCTCACTGAGCTGCCTGCACATCCTGCCAGTCCCTCTCATCAGCCCAAGGGCATGTCCTTGCCAGCATCCACCTGAAGCTCTCAGCCTTCCCTGCACCCACCCACCCATCCCACTCACACAGCGGGGCAGTGCTGGGCCCAGAGTGAGACAAAGGGAATCCCCCGAGGCTGGGGAAGCCCCAGGCACTTCGGGGATGCAGCTGCAGTGCCGAGCCAGCAAAGCTGTCAGGGCAGGATGTAGAGACAGGACATGCTGGGTGGGTGGGACAGAGACAGGCAGGCACCGGCATTGGGACAGGCAGGGAGAGATCTGAAATCCTGATGCTGCTCCTGGGAACAGCAGAGGATGGTGGGGATGTGGGATGTGCTTATTTAATGCTATTTCATTCTCAGCACTATGGATATTTAATATAAATTAATTAAAATAATCGCAGTGCCAAATATCCCAGTGCCTGCTGCAAACAGGGACCTTCAGCAGAGCAAGCTGTGGCCACGTGTCCCTGATCCTCATCCTGAGAGCTGGAGATCTCCTGGGCTGGGTGGGAGGAGGCCAGACTGGGGGTATGGGCTCTGTGTGACACAGAGAGGAGGGGACAATATGACAGAGCCAGCATGTGACAGACTGACTGCCAGCCAGGCAGGGCTGGTGTGGCCTGGACCAGCTCCCATCCCCACTGTCTATGGGATGAGGGTGATGTGGCGAACTGATGCCAGCTCCCAGTGGGGCTGAGCCCCATAACATGCACCTGCTCCCAGTAAAACACAAGGGATCCACTGATTCCCACCAGGATACACACCCAGTGACACTCCCAGTGACACCCAGCTCCCAACAGGACACAGGCAACACAACAACTCCTAGCAGGGCAGAACCAGTGTGTGACATCCAACCTGCCAGCAGAACATGTGCAAAGGGCACTGAGCCCAGCAAGGCAGAGCAGAGGGTGTGTGGTGTCCCATCAGGACACAGGAAATGAGCACCAGCTCCCAGCAACACAAGACCTGCCCGGGACACCCCAAATCCCAGCAGGACACATGCAGTGACTCCCAGTGCAGTACAGGACACCCCAAACCCCAGCAGGACACCGGGATGCAGTGACTCCCAGTGCAGTACAGGACACCCCAAATCCCAGCAGGACACTGGATT
>JAHLSL010000079.1:303956-323356 GCA_025920805.1 Petroica traversi | reverse complement strand
TCCCAGTGCAGTACAGGACACCCCAAATCCCAGCAGGACACTGGATTCCCAGTGCAGTACAGGACACCCCAAACCCCAGCAGGACACTCCCAGCAGGAGACGAGCAGTGCAGTGGCTCCCAGTGTGGCGCTCAGCAGCTCCCAGGGATGCCCTGGCCCTTGCACATGCCGGGCTCTGGCTCCCACCAGCTTGGTGAGGGCACACACCCCGCAGTGCCTCCTGGAGCGGCCAGGTCAGCATGTGAAGCACAGGACACGTGTGAATCCCTCCTTCCTGGGATGGCTGCCGCTGTGTCACCCCAGCTCCCAGGTGGCTCCCAGTGGGGCGGGACGGAGCGCAGCGCACGGGTCCCTCTCTGGGCAGGGGCGGCCCAGGCTGTGCTGGGGCACAGGGACACATCGCAGGGCTCCCAGTGCCACCTAGTGGGGGACAGCAAGCGCTCGGGGGCCACTCGTCCCCCAGCCCTTTTTGGGAGACCTTCCCAGCCCGGCCAGGCTGTCCCCCCTCCACCCTGCCTCCAGCAGCCCCCATCCCCGCAGATCCCCGCGGCAGCCCGGCAGGTCCTGCCAGCTCCCCTCCCACGCTCGCTCATCCCTGCAGATTGTGTAAAGCACCACCAAGGCAGGGACAGAGGAATTTACTCCAGGTACAGCTCGTTAATCACATCAAGTCCAGTCCTGTCGAGTCACTGGGTGTTCACCCTGCTCAGGGTGAGCACAGAGAGCTGGTCAGAGACCCACAGCTCTGCCGGGAGCTGCAGCCTCCAGGAGCCACCAAGGCCACTCTTGTAAGAAAGTCAAAATTGTTGCATCTGCTGGGGTACCGATGCTCAATGCATATTTTACCTGCAGCTTTCCCTCCTCTGTGCACATTAACTGGCATAGGCAGTCACACACATACCAGAGGCATCACCCTCACATCAGCCAAAGCAAACACCAGCACAGCAAACAGCTTGCGTGGCTGCACGAGGTTTATTTTACAGCTTTTCCCCCCAAAACACACCAGAAGGTCTGGGAGGTGGAAATAGCAGATGTGGCCGTAAAGGTGTTGTACAGAGCTCCGTGGAAGTTTACACAGAGGAAGGCTAAAAACCAGTAACAAATGCAGTTTAACATGGGAGGGGCAGGGGCAGATTTGCAATCCTGCTGCACGTGAATCCAATCTTCCCTTCCATCTCTCCACCCAGCGGGTGGCCATCAATCTCTTAAGCCGTATCTCCACTCATCTACAGCCGTTTAATCACTTAGATTTTCTTCCATTCCATCTGCATCCTCAGGCTCTTCCTTCCACACACATCCCCAGCCTGAAAACAATCCCTAGGATATTAAAGAGAAAACCATGACACCTTGTGGAGTAGATGGAGTCTTCTCCACATCGAAGCACCCTCATGAACACCAGCATTCCCAGCAGGACTCCCAGTGCAGGAAAGCCCAGGTGGTGAAAGCAGACCAAGTAAGGCCCCCAAAACCTCTCAGTTTCCAGGTTCACCTATTGATCAAGCACAGCCCCTCTTGTCTCAGAGGATCAGCCACCAGATTTTTGTTGGCCTTAATCATGATTAAGCTGAGCATCTCTCCAGGGAGTTTTCCCAGGGAGCTCAAATCCCTGCAAAAATTAAATCAGATGCTGAATGCTGTATTATCCAACCAGAAATCAAGGCAAAGGCCCATCATGGGGGTGATCCCAGCTAGGCAGTGATACATGAGACAAGTCCAGAGCAGCACAGCCTGAAAGAAAGGGAAGAATGGGGGCAAGCATCAATCTCACAGCTGAACTTCTCCAGCTGCTCAGGACCAGGTCATTTTTGTAAGAGCACTTACATGACAGAATGAACAGCTTGGGAACTGCTGAGGAGGCACTTGGCTGAGTCCCCTCCAGGTCATCGAGCACACGCAGGGCAGCAGAAGCAGCTCCAGGCTGCTTTTGGCTCTGTCAAAACTTGGTAGCAAAACTGAAAAATGTGGTAGAAGATATTTCAGTTTTCAGATTTTGCCAGTCTGTCAGGAGATGCTGGTTGGTGATGAGCTGCAGAGATTTGGGCAGGCAGCCAGGGCAGGTAGGCTCAGTGCTGCTGGGGGTGGTCAGGATGTGTGGGGAAGGACAGAGGAGACTGGGAAGTCACAACCATAACAGGGCTTACACTGTCAGAAAGGTGTGTTTGGGGTGGGATTATCAGGTCCTAGAAACACCCAGGGATAGTGAGACCCATCAGATTCTGAGCAGCCCAAACAGTCACAGCAATCAAGCCTGCTGGTGCACAGCAGGGCAGAAGGAATCAAGAGAAGCATGTGAGGCCAGAGTGGCTTTGCAGTACCTCCAGGCCAGGTAGCCCAGCTGGCCCCCAGTGCTGCCAGCTCAGCAAGCCCTGTGTCCCTCAGCAAAAGCCCAGAGGGCTGGGCCACCATGCCTGAATGTGACAGCTGGCATCTGCACGGAAGGCAGGGTCCCTCAGCATGACACATCATTGTCTAAATCCCAAAAAGGTATCAAAATTGTCCATCTGGCTCTAGAGAGGCTTTATGGCTCTTGGGGAATGAAGCAGGTGAGCCCAACATAACTCAAAAGGAGAAGGAGCTTCCGCCCCTGCCAGAAAGCAGATCCTCGTGTATGCACCAAAATAAGGTTGGGATCTCAAACTAGACCCGCCATGGAAACTGAGGGCTCCTCAGACCTACATGCCCAACCAGTCCAGAGCAATGCTCCTCAGGGAGGCACGATTAGAGCTAAAAGGGGCTCAAATAACTTCCTCTGGCAGGTCCGGAGGCATTTCTGAGCTCCCTCTGGATATGCCTGCACTACCCAGCAGCTCTGCTACCTCTTCTTGCTCAGCTTTCAATTGACAATATTTTATTCTTGCCTGTTGAATACTGAAGACCTGCTGCCAAGGTAGGGCCTGGCTCACTGCTTTCTGAATATGAAGTCAAAGAAATCACGAAGAAAACTGCAGCTCAGCTTGAAGTGGTTTTTTTTTTTTTCTGAGCATCAATCACTCCCTATAATTAATTAGATTCCTAAAATACACAAGAAACTAAGAAAAACAACAGCCACAAGCTAAGATGACTGCACTCCATCAAAAAAGCTTTTATCTCTATGCAATGAATAAATAACTCTGACGTAACTACACACAGCAGTTTTTCATCAGATGTCTCAGTATCAAACTCTTTCCAGGCCTGCTCCGACACAGCTCTCAGCAAATGTGTCGATGGAAAACCACTGGCCACGTTCACAAGTGGGTCTAAAATCTAGCACAGGAATCCAGGAGGAACTGTTCCCAAGACCTACCAACACCAGCTCCTCTTCCTACAGCAATGCCACCCTCAAGGCCCTGTGCCCCACAGATGTTTTAGTCGATAGCCTCAACGTTGAAAGCTTTTTCAAGGACAAACAAAAGGTCAAAAGCTGAGTGGATATTCCCAAAATCCCTCATACATCTTAAGGTTGAAAACAAGCCCTGATTGTTCCAAGGCAGCTTTCTCAGGTGAACAGCCAGCAGGGTCGGTCTGTACCCAAAACAGCACCAGCCACTGATGGACCCGATTCATCTCCAGATTCTTGCTCAGCTGAAGGCAGGATCCTTTGGTTTCATGTGCCTGTGACTGCAGGGCCCTGTGAACAACCAAACAGGCTATTTCTGCACACACAATCGGCCCTTTTCAGGGAAGGCTCTTTCATATCAGGCCCATATTGCCACTGCTTAATCAGGCCGAGATTTAAGGGAGCCCGCTGCGAGATGACACAGATTGCTCCCTCCCTCGGGAGCTGGCGAACACCACGGTCAGTGTGTGACCAGCAACCCCTGCAAACAGAGTTCCCGTAAACACAACCACCGAGTCCTCCTCTCCCTGCCTCTGCCAGGCCCTGGACTGGGCCCTGGGGGCTCCATTCACTCAGCCATCCCACAGGTTTCTCCTCACTTTATCCCTCAGAAGCCCTGACTGGCCGTGGTGGGAAGGCAGGCAGCAGCAGAGGGGACTGGAGCTGTTGTCATATCCCTCCAGTCTCCCATGTCAGCCCCGGAGACGGAGCCATGGCTGGGAGATGGAACCATCTGCTCCGTGTCTGGCAGCTCCAGGCAGGCAAAGGGCAGGGCTGGCTGCCACCTCCAGCCTGAGCACGGCCTGAGCAGCCAGAGCTGACCGGGAGGCACTGCCGGCAGCCAGGGGAAAGGAGGGTGCATGGAGCCCATCCACCAGGACAGGGCTGGGACAAGGCTCCAGGATCAGTCCTAGCAGTTCCAGAGAGCCTTTGACCCAACTCTGTCAAGACCTCTGTGAAAGACTCAGCAGCCCCGAGTGAGGGGTTGTGCCTCCAAAGGGTGTCAGTCTGCTAAGGCTCTGGATTTGCCTCCTGTCAGCTGGAGCTGAGCAGTTTGCCTTCCCACATGGGGTCCTGCAGCCCTGGCCCAGCCTGGGTGTTAAAGCTGCTGTTGATGTGCAGGAATGAGGGCTGCAGGCCCCCCCAGACACAGCTATCTCCAAACCTTCCACCCCAGCAGGCAAGAACAGGATGTCCCAGGCATCAGCACCATCACCAGCCCACGCCTCAAGATACTTCCAGCCTACCTGGCAGCTTCCACCTGATCCCAGAGCCCAGGAAAATGCTTCACCCAGGTCAGAACTTGCTGTTACTCCATGCCCAAAGTCTCCCCTGACTTATCAGACCAGATCCTCAGGCTGCACAAATGGCTTTGCACAAACACTACAACTGTGGCTGGCAATGAATGTTTTCACATGAATTTCTCCTGAGATACAGCTGATGCTGCACCTCGCACCAGGCACCTATGGGTGGGAGGCTGGATTGGAGCCCTTCAGATCCCTTTTTACACCTATTTTGTGGATTATTTCCCCACTGAAGCTGAGTTTAGGAGAAGTCTCTTGCCTGCTAGGAAATAGAATCATTAAGGTTGGAAAAGACCTCTAAGATCATCAAGTCCAGCATCACTGTGCTCACCACTAAACTGTATCTCCAAGTGCCACATCCACATGCCTTTTTAACACTTCCACTCATGCTGTTCTTGAATTCCATCCAAAATCTCCTAGCACATCCCACAGGACTGCATCCAGGGAGGTCCCTTGCAATAAACACTGCCTTTCCAGGTCCTTCCAGCCCCTCGTCCCCCCAAGTCCCTGTCCCAGCTATTGCTTTAGTTGGCCACTCTCAATCCTCCACGATCCCTTGCAATTCCCAGCACTGATGTTTGTTTGTGTAAGAGGATACAGTTGGCTTTGAACCGGGTTCCTCATCTCATGGCAGCTTAAAGCCTAAGGAGCCTCCATGAATCCGGTGAAAGTGGGGATCAGGAGGGCTGCAGCACTGCTGTGCTGGGGCAGGGCCCTCTCAGGCCTCCAGACCCTCTGTTCTTACAACTTATTTGAGTACTGTCTTTTACCAAGACACTCATCAGCATCCCTGCAGGGGATGTCACTGGAGATCAAGACAAGCAAAGGCCCCTTTGTTCAGCAGGGCAATGGAAAATCAGCTGGACATTGCAGCAAGCACTTGACAACCCATTAGTTGCCCATCATTGGCTTTCCCTCCCCTGGAAAACAATCCCATGGGAAATTCCTTGAAACCACATGAAGAGCAGAAAGTGTAGTTTTAGAAGGAAAAGTGTCAGCAGCACTCCCTGAGGGCATTGCTTATGATAATTAAAATAGATAGATTTATGGAATCTGCACTGGCATGACCACAGAGGAGGGAGCTGCGTGTCCTGTGTCCAGCCACTTCCTGTGGCAAACCAAAAAACCAGCATTGGATTCTTGGTGTCAGCGCTGCCAAAGCAGAGCTGGGCTCAGAGGGATGGAATGAACATCAACTCCCATCGAAACAGCAGAAGGGCTGCTTCAATTTCCCACGCATCTATAAAACTCAAACAGTCCTTTAGGGATAGAAAGTGTTAGGGATGTACAGTTTTACCCCAGCTGAAATGCAACCTGCTGGTTTCAGTTTGCAGAACGAGAGCAGGACATGCAGGAGGAGAGCAAGCCTGGGAGATTTGATCTTGAGGGACTCCAGAGGGAGTTCCACGGAGTGGGATAAGAGCAAGGACAAGTGTCCCCATCTTCACTGCACCCCCTGGGCTGCCTGAGCCAAGTGCAAAGCAGCCTGTCATAATTGCCAGGTATGGTTTTAATCCAAGAGACCCTTCCCACACCAAGTAGCAGTTGTGTGACAGCTGAACATCCCATCTCAGGCAGATTATTCCTCCACAGTGCCGTGGCTCCAGCCCAAGCAGGTTGGAGGTGATACAGGTCACTTTAGAAGACCATCATGACCCACCATTAGCAAAAGTCACAGCCTATTTAACCTTAATTAAGACACAGCAACACCAATCACTTAATTGTTCCTTAATTAGGATCTGAAAAAATTTTAAGCATAGAAAAATAAACCCTTTGGCCAAGCTTGAGAGCCTGGCCTTCATTCTTTCTACCTTGGTTTCCCCTCCACGTTTTTCCAAGTCCACGGGGAAAACCCACATCAGGCTCAGACCAGCACGCAAACAGGAGCTGGCAGACCCGTCATTTCCTCCCAGCCGAGCTGGCACCACGTCAGAGCTGTCACCAGGTCTCTCCTGTCCCACTTTACTGTGACTGGATGTCACTACACGGGAGTGAAGCCTTGGAGACTCTGGGACTAACGTGTGCTGTTTTCTAGGACGGCGTGTTCCAGCTGTGAGCTCCTCAGAGCATGCTGAAAGCGATGGAGATCTAGCTTCTCCTCCTTGGTAGCACCCCCAAACTCAGCTTCAGGCTCCTGCTCTGTCTTGGCCACAGCAAACCACTCCTGTGGAGCCTGTTGGCACAATTTGGTCACTCCCAGGGATGCTTTTCCTCCATCAGACTCTGGGGAAGGAAAAGACTCTGCAGTCCTCACCACAGAAAAGCCATTCCATGAAAACCCTTCCATGCACCTTCATCCACCACAGCTTCCCACCCTCCTGCAGCCCTGTGCCATGAGGGCAGAAAGAAGACCCAGTCTGGGGTTTCCACAGCCTTCCCCAAAGAAGGGAAGCCCAGAAGATTGTGCTGGGAGAGGCTGTTGTTCCTTCCCAGCGCCCGTCATCTCCCAGGGCAGTCTTGCTGCTGCTCATAGCTGTGATCTCTTGAAAGCCAGGCACAACAACAGCAGTAAATTAAACTGCATGGGAATAAGAGCACTCTCACAGTGCTGCAGATGCCTTGACACTGTTTTATCTGGGCTGAGAAAACCCCTGGTCACAATTCAAGAGCCGACAGGGCTCAGAACCCTTCTCTGCAGGTAGCCCTGTTTCGGCGGTTCTGTTCCACAGCTGTGTGTTGGTGTCTGCGCCAGAGAGCAATCCCACGGCAGAGAAGCTGAGGGATTTTGAGATAAGCCATGGCAAGACATGCCCAGCACCCAGTGGGACAGGAGAGCCAAGTTTTCCCCATCATCCTGCAGCACTGAGAACCCCAGCAGGCCCAGTCTGCAAGAGAAACAAGAACTGTCTACCTGGGCAGCCCAATTCCTGCCCCAGTTGGTTTTATCTCCAGCAAAAAGAAAAGCACTAAAAAACTAGGTAGATCCAATAAAACACAGGTCAGTCCATCCCTCACCCTTTTCTCCAACAGCAGGAGAACAGCAGCAGGCTGGAGCTGGCAGCTAAATGGGTATCAGGGTGCATGTTGCAGCCTAAAATCCTTTCTCAGTGGAACGAGGCCTCAGCATCTGACAGGGCCACTGACAAATCACTCTGTCACCTTGGAGCTCTGTCAGAGGCTGTGCTGGACACGAGTGTTCAGAGGAAGCTGCTCAGGGAAGCTGAGGCCCCTCTGCATTGGGCTAAGCCAAATGTGCTCAGCAGCATCCTAGGACTGCACTGGCTCCAGCCCGTCCTCCAAAGGAGCCTTGGCCTTGAGGTGAGCCATGCCAGGATTCTGCCTGGCTGATTCTTCTGCAGAATCAGGGGAAATCATTCCCATGAACAAAGTAATCATTGGGTTCCAAAGTCTTCCCCCACCACATCCCCACCAGCTTTCCTGCATCCCTCTCTCTGCTGCTTTTTCACATGTGCTGTCCCTTATTCTCTTCCTTCTTGTCCTGCCATCTCTTCCCAAAGATGCTGCCTGAAGAGCAGCAGGAAGCAGCACAGGGACATTCCCAGTGCTCAGAGCAGAGCACAGGCCACCTCCAAGCACCTTGTCAGAGCTTTCACTGCAGACCCTGCTGGGACAGAGGCCGATTTTGCCCCTGATGGGAGGTTCCTGCCCTTCCCTTCTGTATCCCTGAGTGTGCATGAGGAAAACCGTGCAGTGCAGCACTGCCCAGCAGCTGGGACACGGGGCACACCCCAGACTCTGCCCCTGCACCACATAACTGGGGTGCAAGCCCAGAGGACAGCCCAGCCACACCCCAAATCCCTGCCTGCCACGACCAACAAGCCCTGCGATTTCTGAGCGAGCCAGTCCTGCCAGACACCACGGGAGCTCAGACACGGTGACAGGCTGGGAGCTCTCTGCCCTGGAAGGTGCCAGTGGTCCCTGCAGCAGGCTGAGGGCAGCTGAGATGCTGTCAGCCTCCCGCCCACCCGCCGGCTCCCTGGATCCTCCGGAGAAGCCTGCCTGTGTTTTTCCAGACACTGCTGCGTCCTGGCGTTCTCGGGGCTGTGAAGCGAAACTGCTCCAACAACTCGGCCCAGCTGCTGGTGCAGACACAGCTGGGGATGACAGCCAGGACCTGCTGGGCCAGCAGGATGTTTTCCATAACCATCAGCAACCCAAGCGGTCGGGATCAGCACCACCTCTGCCTCCTGTCCAGGCAAGTCAAGAGGAACAGGCGATGTCTGTGAGGCCCTGGAGGCTCCCAGGATGGCGGATTGCAGCCTGTCCATCCCACATCCTGCCTCATCACACCCAGCAGGGCCAGCAGCCAGCCAGGAGGGACAATGCTGCTCAACAAAACCTTGGGACAACAGACTGAGCTGCCAACAGTGGATGTTGTTACCCAAAGCAACAATTCCATGGCCTAACTGGAACCAAGCTTCAGCTGGGAGAAACCTCCAGTGAGACCTGCAAAAGACATTTTTGAGTTCTTCTTGTGGTTAACTCAAAGCTGTGCAGAACTGAGAGATGGACAGCCTAAAGCTGGGAGGTGAATTTCAAGCACACGGAAAAGATTCTAAATAAATGCTGGGACATTTTCATTCATCTCCAGATGGGATGAGCTTTGCTTGTTCACTCTCTCAGGCTTCTTCCAGTCACCATAAAACTTCTACAAGATAATTAAGATTCATGGACAGCCACACAACTCTGGGAACAGTTGCTTTAAGGAAAACTCTGGTGAGCAGCCCCCTTGCCATCACAGTAACTCCTCAGGGGCCAGCCCCTCGCACAGCCCAGTGCCCTGACCCAGGCCAGGCCAGCCACGCTTACTGTGTTTTCTTCCACCAACATAAATCCCTTCTAATTCCCTCTAAACCGTTCCTTGTCTCCATCAAAGCACAGCTCCCTCCTGCTTTTCCTGGCGGGGATTAGTGCAGCCCCACGGAGCAGGGACAGTGACAGAGTGAAGGCAGAGCAGGACTGGCTGGCCCTGCCTGTGCACATCCCTGTGCCCCTGCCCTGATTCCATGGCTAATCCAAACCCGTCACAAGCTGGGAGTGGGGCTGCCACAGAGGCTGCTCTCTCCCAGTGTTATCAGCTGTTTTCCCACCCTTTGCTTGTCTTCTACCCCATCCCAATCACTGTTCCCCTTTGTCCTGTCACTCCATGCCCTTGTCCAAACTTCCTCTCCAGCGTTTATCAGAAGGCATCCCACATTTCAGGGGTGCTCCAGCCTCAGGAGCGTGTTGATCCTGAGCAGGAGATTACTGTGCCTTGAGGAGTTAGAGATGCCCCTATGAGCTGAGTACAGCCATGTCTGGGCTGTGCTGGATGTACTGAGCACATTCCAGGCTGGGCTGTGCCACACACATCCCTGGCCCATGGGAAAAGCTCAGCAGGATATATTGCAGCCCATGGCAGCTCCCACTCAAGCACAGCAGCTTGAGTGCCACCTGTGTGGCCTTGCCTCTTTCTAACAGTGCCACAAGGAGACCTTGTGAGAACAACCTTGAGAGGCATTTTCTTGGAAGGAAATTGCAGAATGAATGACCAAAAGGGACAGCTTCCCTCCTTGGCTTGGATCTGCTCTGAGGCACGGCAGAAATCTGTCCAGGGTCTGCCTGATGCTGCACAAATGTGGGTGCCCAGCATCTGGAGGGATGTTTGATTTACTGACTAGATACTCTTTTTATTCTGCCTTATTCAAAGTACTGGCTTATTGAGAGAGTTGTTCTTGGGCTTTTCCAGGTGAGAACCACCTCGCTTTCAGCTCTGTCTGGGGCAGAACAGAGGGGCGGGGAGGACACTCAGCTCCCCGAGGGCTCGGGATACACGGGGTAGTGCCGGAGGAATTCAGACTAAAAGGGGCCAGAAGGGCAGCAGGGAGGGGAGCAGAAACCCAGGCACAAAAGCCCGCTCTGCTCGGGCAGCCCGCACTCACTCCGCATGCCAAGTGCTCCCTGCTGTGTCTCGCTGTCCCTTGCCGCGGTTTGTCCTCCCGGGACAGCGTCGCCAGTCCCAGCCAGGATGTCCCGGCCGTGCCTGGACCACTCTGCGCCCATTGGCCATGCCCGTGCCTAGCAACGGCCAATCCCAAGAGCCGATTTGCTGGCTACTGGGTAGGAAGATGCTGGGATTCCTCCCTCCCACCCCCTTCTCCCCCCCCCACCCCAGCCTCCAGCATTGATCATTTCTGGCTCCTAAGGAAGCCTCTGGCACAAGCACAGGGACACACACACACACTCTCTTACTTCCCTGAGGCCCCTGCTCCAAGAGAGGAGCATCCCAGGGCCGCCCCCGCATCATCTCATGCTGCAGCTTTTACTGCAGCGTGATGCGTCCCCAAGGCAGGTCCCAGATGGGAACACAGATGAGGGGGAAGAGAGGAGAGCAGAGGAATAGCTGCATCCACCTCCAGATCCTGCACAGAGCCTCCCGGTTGTCACACCTTGCCCAGAGGCTGTAGCTGGGACTTCACCCCCTCATATTGTGAATGAGGGCACCAGTCCCACCAGCCAGGGCTTTCCCAACTGCAGCACATGGGCTTTGAAATGAGCCCCACCTTCCCCTGCACCAAAAATATGGGAAAACAAAGTGGCTGCAAACCCTCGTCCACAAAAACAGAACAGCTGAGGTTTCCCTTGTCACCCCTTCAGATGGAAGCTGCAGATGAAAGGAGCAAAGTGAGATGGAAATCCTCAGTAAGGAACGTGGAGAAGGGAATTCCCTCAGATTCTCCCCACTTCATGAGGCAGTACTGGAACATCAGTCCTGGCTTCAACTGAGACCTGAAGCTCTGACCAGATCTGAGGTTTGAAAATTACTTCCTTGCAAGGGGTTAAATTGTTGAGCATGTAGAGGCTGACCTCATGCACAAGGTGAGGCAGGAGAGACTGGGATGAACTGGTGTTGTTCTAAACCTTGGATAACCTCCCTTTTTAGCTCTGATAAGTGTTGAAATTCACAAAGAGGACCCTATTGAGCTGGCAAGCCACCCCTTAGCCATAGGGTTGGTGGCCCAGCCACTCGGACACCTCCCCTTATGAGTGGCACATACCCTGCACCCCAGCTCCAAGGGAAGGGACAGGGCAGGGAGGACCTGGAGTGGGACATTCTGGCAGACCATCAGTGCTGCACCCCCCTGGAAAAGTTCCTGGAAAGCTGCTTCTTCACAAGGGCATTTCTCGAAAAGCATCCAATGAATTCTGGATTTCATCTCACAGCAGTCAGATAAAAGTGGGGAGGAGCTCAGGAGGCAGCTGGAGACGGGAGTGAGCACATCCCTCTTGGCCTGTCAGTCTGGCTCACAGGCACGAAACAGCTCCAGCATGGTCATGTGAAGGACATGAGGTGGGGTTTGTTCCCCTGCTGGGTTGCAGAGCCATCAGCAGCCCCCTGTGTGGGTGTGGTGGGCAGGACGAGGGTGAGCAAGGCACCAAGCACTGGTGCAGCTGAGTGGGGCCTGCTGGGGCAGGGACATGAGCCAGCTCCAACCTCAACCCTCAAAACCACCGTGGGCATGGTGAATTCAGGCTCAGGACCCTCCATTCTGCCACATTTGCAGAGCTCCAGGGCACAGCCCTGGGGAGCACAATGCCACAAAACCCTGGGACAGCCTGCTGGGATCAGCTCTTCCTGCCAGACCATCCTTCAGGTGACAACCAAGCCAAGGAGCAAAGCCCAAGGTCAGCGCTCTGAGGTCCCACTCTCTCCATGGCTTGGCCACGGTTTTCCCAGCAAGTTCTCAGGGGGATGTACAGCTCTGCAAGGACACAGCCTCACACACCCAGGGTGTTGGGTGAAGGTTCCCTGGGGTAAACCAGCATGTGAGGAAGCCTGGGAGGACTGATAGGGGTCAGCAAGAGAGAAGCAGAGCAGAAGAGCTCAGGCCAGAACAGGAGACTGCTGTAGACAAGGGTGTTCTGCAGTGGTCAGCCCTAAACTGAGGCTTTGACTCCCTTTCCTCCACAAGCCAGGTGGGAGTGGGGATCTCACCAGGGCATTTGCTGTAATGAGTTCAGCTCCAGCAGTTCAAGCTGGAGCTCACCTCAGCCACCTGCCTAATCCTGCTGTAATTCAGCCGGACAACTCGTGGTAACTTTTCAGGCCCTCGTGCCCGCGCGTGTCACTGCTCCCGGATCTCAGCAGCCACCGAAGCATCCCAGGCTCCCTGAGGCGTCTGTCGTCTTATTAGCAGAGCCTCCACTTGGGATTTATTTCCCATCCAGAATTTAAGCTGAATTCATGTATTAACTAAAGACTATTAATGCCAAAAATAAGTGGGATGGCGCTTGCTCGGCAACACGGGCCTTACGAGAGACCACGTGGCACAGCCAGCCCACCCAATCGCAACCCCAGGGAGGCTTTTTATAGACACCCACATCTGATGGAGTGTAAGCCATGCCTGCCTTGCCGCAAGCTCTGCTCTGCAAGCATCTGATTGCAGGGGGAGGGGAGGGAAATATCCCCGCATCCACGGGCTCTGGGTCGGCTGAGCAGCCAGGTGGAGCCGGGAATGGTTTGGGAACAGGTTGTGGCAAGGCTGCCTGGTGTCCCTGCCGTGAACGCCCGCGCGCGCTGCGGGCAGCTCCTGACACACAGAACACGCTGCTGGGTGTCTCAGTGCAGCATTCAGCATCAAGGGTCCTCCACTTCCCTCGCAGCAAGGCTGCTCAGGGGAGAAAAAAGGTCACCCGACACTGCACAGCTCCAGCTGATGGAGGCTTCTGTTCCCCAGGTTGCCCCAGGGTGTTTTTTTCCTTTGAGTGCGTCTCACCCTGAAGAACAGAGCTGTCTCAGCCACCAGGAGAGTGACACTGATGTGACTCTGAAGGCTTCTCCAAGGACTCTGATCTCCACTGAGAGCGATGCGAAGCCAAAGCAGCAGCCACGGCTCTACTTCTGCCAACAGCCCCAGGAAGCTCCCGCTGTCCCAGCTGAGGCACAGAAGGGTCAGTGGCAGGGGGAGAGCAACCCTCAGGTACTGAGCCACCACAGCCACCTGCCTGGCACTCCCCTCCAGCTCCTCTCTGAGCCATCCTGCAGCTTTTGCCAAGCCAGACCCAGCTGCCGAGTGCGGGATGGCCACGGCCAGCGTGGGGCTGCTGGTCTGGCAGCTCTCCAAAGCACATCCAGCACGCTGGGCTGGGAAGGGCTGCTCTGGCCACAGCACAGACACCCCATGGCCCAGGGCTGGGGCCAAAGGAGCATCTGGTGAAACAGCTCCCAGGCTGGCAGTGGGGGTCAGCAGGGCACAGCCCCTCTGCACAAACCTCCTTGGTCCAGCAGCCGCTCACAGAGGTCTGAGCAGCAGCTTTAGGCTGGACCAGGAGCCCCAAGCAGGGCTGGTGGGCTCCTCTGTCCTGCGTGTCCCTCTGCCTTGTGCATGGGCAGAAGCATCACTGTGCTCATAGTCCCACCACGAGTAGAATTACAGAATTTTTAAGGCTGGAAAAGAGCTCTCAGATCATCGAGTTCAACCCTTAACCCAGCACCGCCGGGTTCACCACTAAACCGTGTGCCCAAGTGCCACATCTGCTCATTTTTAAATGTTTCCAAGGATGATGACTCCCCTGCTGTCCTGAGCAGCCTGTTTCAATGCTTGACCACCTTCTCAATGAAGAAATTTTCACCAATATCCAATTTAAACCTCCTATGGCACAACTTGAGGCCGCTTGTTCCCTGGCAGAAGAGACCAACACCCCCCAGCCTCACCCTCCTGTCAGAGAGTTGCAGAGAGCCAGAATGTCCTCCCTGAGCCTCTTTTTCTCCTGGCTGAGCCCCTCCAGCTACCTCAGCTGCTTTCAAAAAAGAAAAGAAAGAAATTTCCAGGGACTTGCAGGAAATTTCCTTCCAAAAAATAGGTCTAAATGGAAAAAAGGTCATTGAAGCACCTTCACATTTTCAAACAGGCTGCAGACTCAGAGAACACTGCAGAAAAAGGCACCAAAGCTATCCTTCAAAACATGTTAGGGTTTTCTTCACTCAGCTGCAATTATCATTCTGAAAGCTGAGGATGTACGATGGAAAAGAGTGTGTGTGGGCGGGAGAGAAGGGGGAAAAGAGAAAGACAACAGCAGCATGGAAGGAAATTCAACACTGCCAAATGAAAGCCACCGTGACAGGCAGAATTTACTTCCTTGCAGAAGGGTTTCCCGTGTCATCTGTTACACAGAGAAGGAGAAAAAAAAAAACCCATTATTTTGAAAAACATCATCCATGGAAATAAGACTTCAGGGAAGAGGGTTCCCCTCAGGTTCAGCAGCCAGAAGATGACCCCCCCCTCCTTTCTGCTGTTCCCCCAGTCTCTAGCAGAAGATGAGTTTAGCCCAGCACAAAACTGCTCCAGATGGAATGCTGTTCCCAGCCTCACTCGCTGGCAGGTGTGTCTGCTACAGCAAACATCTCCAAAGCTCCGAGCCCCACTGCTGGGCAGGTTTCTGCCCCAGGGACATGGATGTGTCTTCCACAGGCTCCACACTGACCTGATAACCCTCCTGAGAACCCCTCCTGCCTGGTGCAACTCGGTTTGCAGCAGGACATGCCCTGTGTGAGGTCCTCCCACGCCGGCACTGCCCACCCTCATGACCACTGGTCTCACCTGGCTGCAGGTGTGCCATGCCTGGAGCTGTGCCAGGGCTCCAGGTTTTGCCTCTGGGGACAGCAGGCAGCAGAGCTGGCAGAGTGGGGCATCGCTGACCCTGCTCCTCACAGCCTGAGCCCAAAGGAGACACAGGCAGCAGCTCTGACCACACTGCTGGGATCTCTGGAAAGGCCCCTGGGCTGACCCCATACTGGAATGAGACCCCTTGGGCTCTGCAGCCTCTTTGGGTCAGAATCAGAGCCTTGGCAGAGCTCAGCTGTGCTGTGCTCCAGGTCAGGTCCAATTTTTCACCCCTCAAGCCCAGGAAGTGAAGAACCAAGGGTTCTATTGCCTGCTCTCCTGGCTCTGGGACAGCCTGAGGGGTGGGAAACTCCCTGAAGGCCAATGATGGGAAAGGGCACTGAATTACAGAGGAGATGATGGGAAAAGGAACACATCAATGCACCCCCTTCCCAGCAGGTTCACACGATGCTTTCAGTAAATCTTGTGCAACATAAGGGACCATCCCAGCTGGAGAACAGCTCTGCCCCCGAGGCTCAGCATCCCTCTTCCCAAGCACAAGGCCTGCAGGCATCTGTGCAGGGGCAGGGACTGAGTGACCCCTCCCAGGAGTGCCACCCTACACCAGAGCACACAGCACACACTTCCCCAGCATCCAGAGCAGAGGACAGCACAGGTCCCCTCTCCCCAGCTCAGAGCTGTCTGGCACCATGGCTTGAGGAGCCACCTCCAGCCCCAGGAGCTCCTGCTGGCACCTGCAGCCAACATCCAACACACTCAACAGGCAGCTGTCAGCATCAGACTGAGTGAAATATTCCAGCAGGAAGGGTTCAAAAGGTCACAGCTTCCCAGCGCACCTCTCAGTGTGCCCATCTGCTTTTCTGAGGCCAGAACCTTCTTCATGTATTTATGGCTTGGGAGCTACCAGCTCCTCTCCTGGATGCTTTAACATCTAAATATGAGGTTTGCTGCTCTCACCCTACTTCTCCACAGAAAGGCATTTCCTCTCCTTGCTCAAAGAACCATCCAAAGCCTCCTTCCTGCAGGAGCAGGGATTTTATTCCCGGTTACCTTTCTGCTCACAGTGACGTCATGAATTCTTGGCAAATTCAGCTGTTTTCTCTACAGGTGCATCACAGCTCAGGCAGGATTCCCTCTGCTTCCTTGGCCCTGTGCTGTCCTGGAGTGACAGCTCTGGCCTCCCTGGCCCTGCCCTGGTGACACGGAGCAGAAGGCGACCCAGCCTGCAGTGCTTGGGAAGGAAGGAGATGCCTGGAGCCAAGGCAGGAGGGCTCCTGGATTCGCTGGCTCAGCACGGGCAGGCAGTGCAGTTGTCTGTCCTCTCACCGGGAAGAGCCTGCAGAGGGAAACCTGCCCACAAACCCTCACCTGCATGGGTTTGGATCAGCTGCCAGTGCCACGAGGCATCCCGGAGCTCTGGGGAAGGCTCCTGGTGCCAGCTCTGGGAGTCATTTCAAGCCACAAAACCCACCCCCAATCTCCGAGCTCCGTGCAGCAGCTCCAGAAGTCGCAGGCATCGGCAGAGCAGCCGCCCCGCCTGCCTCACCCGAGCCTCCTGCATCACAGCGAGCAGCACGGAGCTGCTGGGCTCTCCAGCAGCTTGGGAAATCCTCTCTGCACACCATCACACAGCATCAAGTGCCCTCGGGGATCCGCGCTCGCCGCCAGTACTCCCAGCTAGTGCTGAGCACCGGGAAATGAGCCCGCATGCCAGAAGCCTGCGTGTCACCAGGAAGGGGCTGACAGAAAGCGTCTCCTCGCACGTCACGGCTCCCCCTCACAGATGGAGAGAGCTGCTGCACATCAGAGGCTGCGCTGGGCGCCGCAACTTTCTGTCCTTGTGGATCTGACACCTCTGCTGGGAGCTGGGCTTGGCTGGGAAACATTCCCGGCGAGGTGGCCACACAAGGAGAGACACGCTCTGCTGGCTGATACTTTGCTGGTCCCTTGCAGACCCGTTTTAGGAATAAGGCAGGTGCCCTCCAACCCCAAACACCGACTCAGGTGCCCCAGCTGCACAGAGAAGCCCTGCAGGGTCTGCTTCCTTTATGGCAGGGTCTGCCAGCCCCACCGAGGAGCAGCGGGCAGAGGGACAGCCCTGCACCCAGGGGCATGGGCAGAGCTGAGGTGCATCAGTGCCAGGCACTGGAGGGAGGGGAGGGTTTTGTTTCCATTTCTGGTGATTTCTGGTGCTGACACGCTGTTGAGAACCCACCACAGCACCAGTTTCTGCCTGCTCCTTTGAAGAGCATTTCAAGCAGCATCCTCACGGTGCATTTCTCTGCATCCCCTCACGGTGTGGGGATGCAGAGGAGCTTTCGTGTGATCAGTGGCACAGATGGGACCTGAACCAAGCCTCCAAGCACAGCCCTGCCTGCACTGGGTCCCTCCAGAGCACACAAACACCCCTGAGTGCAGTGAGTGTGCCCAGCACCCCGCACTGAGAGCAGCCCCCTCCCAGAACATCCCTATGCTGGAATGGGCTGGATGTGCCACAGAGCTCCTTCTCTGGAGCATGGTCCAGGCAACAGACATCAGTTTCCACAGAGGAATTACTGATCCCAGCACTGCCTCAGCCCCTGCTGTGCCTGTCCCACTGCAGCCCATCCCTTCTGGCATTGAGGCGTTTGGGGAGCTGCAGAATCAGCAGCTGCACCCCAGCCCTGCTGTACATACAAATATGGCCTTGGGGACCCCTCAATCCTTCCCCTCCGTGCTCCACAGCACCCTGCAGTGAGGCTCTGTGTGAAGAACTCTTGGGTGAGCCTGCTGCCTCCCATCATCACCCCAGTTCTTGTAGGTAAAGAATAATTCCTAATTCCCATCCAAACCATCCTACATCTACCACCATGTCCTACCCAATGTTCAAAACTCTCAAAGCCTTTCCAGACTCTCAGCTGCATCTGAGCCTCCCAAACCCACCAGAATACCTGGCCCCTACTGGATTCCCCTCTCATTCCCTGTAACCCTATTTGGGCATTGGGATTCCACAGCATTTGCCAGAACTTGGAGTTGCTGTTGTGCCTGAATGTCCAAGAAAGAATGACAGCCATCCTACAGCCAACAGCCATCCAGCCTCTTGTGTCCCCCACACCAGGAGGACCAGCTCAAATCACCAACCTAGGCAGAAAGTACCAGTGAAGAACAATCCTGGTATACCCCAGACCTCCACCCCAGCTGCAGCACCAAGATGCCAAGGCATCTTCTGGGAACGCTGAAGGTCAGAGCATCATTGGGTGATGGAACACTGTTTGATGTTTGGCCCATCAACAGGGCTGAGTGTGTGGCTGTTGGAATGGGCTCCTCCTGCGTGCACATGGAGAGTGCCAAGAATGCCAGGAGCTGCAGGAAGGACCTGGCAGGGAAACCCCTCCAGCTCCTTCTTGCTACCTCAGCTCTGCGTATTTGGGGTCTGTCTGTGGGATTCAGGCTCTCCAATGCTGTAAGAAAGGGTCTCCGGGTCTTGTCAAAGCTGGCCATTCCAGGTCCCCCAGGGACAGGAATTTCTGCTTTGTTCCAGCCCAGGCAGGCAGTGAGTGTCCCATCACCTCCTCAGAAGAGTCCCTGATGTTCCCCAGATCCCACCAGCCTCAGCAGGCAGCTGCCCATGGAGCCCAGGGCCGGGGCTGAGCCAACCTGGCAGCCAGGATGGGAAGACAGATCCTTCTCCCAGCAAAGATCCAGGGAGAAGGTGGCTGAGACCCCACATGGTGGGGATTGTCCCAGGGATGGTGGTGACTTCAGCTGGACTCCCAGATGTGCCAGCCTGGCTGAAGGCTGAGAGCAGCCATGGGGAGACCCAACCAAACACATCCACACTCCTTCTCTGCACCAAGACACACGGAAGGGCAGCTGAGGAAGGCTGGAGGGGTGGGAGGGGAACACCTGGAGCAGCAGGTCCAGACAAGAGCCTGAAACATTCACTCCTACCCTTGCTGTCACTGCCATCCACGGATCCACGTGGAAAATCCAACCCCCAAGCAAGGCATCCTGACCTATGGATCGTGCTCCCTGTCACACTCGCAGGGCTAATGAGTGCTCTGCTAATCACACACCCACACACCTCTGCATGCGGGAGAGGCCACAGCCCACTGGCACAGACCAGCAGCAGAGGCTGAGCCTGATGCTGACCTCCCCTTGGCTTGTCCCAGGGCTGCCCACCCTGAGCTGCGGGAGTGGCCAGTGTGACAGCGGGAGTGGCCAGTGTGACAGCAGG
>JAHLSL010000079.1:279929-296325 GCA_025920805.1 Petroica traversi | reverse complement strand
CCCTGCCCCCGGGATGCTGACCCCCGCACACCCCCGGAAAGGTGATTCCCTGCCCGGGGACTCCCCCCGGGGATGCCGCTGCGGCGGGGATCACCGCGTCCCTGGGGGTCCTCGGCGATGGAGGCAGAGCGCGTCGCCTCCATCCGGCCGCCGAGCCAGCCCCTCGCAGGCCCCCGGGCGTTCGCAGAACTCCCCTTCTCCCCGCAGAGGCGACCGAAGATGCGCTCGTTTGGGGGCGGCTGCGGGTGACACGGGGGTTCCGCGGTGCGCAGGGCCCGGGAACCGGGGATTCCTCTTTGCCCGCTGGTTTTATGGAGCTGGGAGATTTGTGCCCGGGATTCCCTGCACACCTGAAGGAAAGGCATTAACATAGAGACAAACGGAGCTCGCAGCGGCCGGGGAGACAAAGCCGCCTTTCATGCCCTGTTCTGCTGCCTCTCGTTAATAAACAAATGCTTTTCCCTGCAGTGGCTTCCAGGAGGAGTCGCTTTAAGCCCCAAAAGGTGCTTGTTTGGGTTTATTTTCAAAGCTGATCCTGAAGCATCTGCACTCCCAAAGCCTCGTTGCCCAGACAGTGCAGAAGGGGAGCTGGGATGCTCCATTAGCAGCAGCAGAGGATTTTGTGGTTGTTGTTGCACTGGATTCTGCATTGAAGGGGAGCGGCCATAGTCCCATCCCACGGAGGTGACCTGGAGGCAGGAGGGCTGGGCTCAGCCCATGGCCCTGGACACCGACTGCAATGGCCCCGGGCCTTTAGAGCCCCAGGGAAAGCCCTCAGCAAACCTCAGGAGATGCCGAGAGCTGGGTCTTTGAGCCCATCAGTGAGAGCAAAGGAGCACAGATGGCAGGATCGGGGCTTGCTTTCCATTTAACATAGCACAGCCAGGAAAAGAAGCATCAGGAAAATCGGGAAGGGAGCAGAGCCGCTGTGCCCAGCCCAGCACAGGCACGGGACAAAGCCTCTCCTCGTGTTTCCCCGGCTCGGGGAGGGAGCCAGCCTTGTCCCACCGCTGGCACACGGGGCACAGCCCCAGGACACGCACCCAGGGCTCTGCAGCCGTGGCTCCTGCTGCCAGCCAGGACCGCTGCTCTTCCCTTCTCTGGGAATGCTGACAGCTCTCACAGCAGCGCTGCCATTGCAGGGCCGTGGTGCCCCCGCAGCGTGCACACAGCAGGACTCAGGGTCCATTCACTTCTTGTACACATTTCCTCTTGCTAATCGTGATTTTCTTTTTGGTCTCAGATGTTTCTGAAGGCTTCCTCTTTTCCCCTGATCGGTGACCATGCAGAACTGCAGAGGAATGCAGGTGGAGGTAGAAGGGACCAGAAGTTTTTCCCACGGCTGGGGGAAGAACAGCATTTTAGATTCAGAAAGCTGCTCGGAGGAGCAGGGAAACCACCTGACTTCTCTCTTCTTTTGACATAAATCTCTGTGGAATTTCCCCTTTCCCTATCACTTTGCCCAGACAGCAACTGAGGTTCTGCCTGAGAAGGAAGGAGATATCCGATAGCTCAACTTCATCTGGAGCTCTACCCTGTCCCTCAGCAGAAAGGGCACTTTCATGCCCAGGCAGCTGAGTTGCTAATCCTTGTCTGTTTTGGCAGGCTGAAATCACAGTGCTTCTCCCACTGAGAAATTCAGTGTAAGATACCTGAGAGGCCTCTGGGGCAATTTTGAAAAATGAGGGTTTTCTTTGTTTCTTGGGCATTTTGGAGTACAGAACACTTAGCCTCAAAAAAGGGCACTGGTCACACCTCCTTTTTCCTGCTGTTCAGCCTAACTCTTGTGAAATCAACTGGTTTTCACCACTTGTAACACTTGCTTTTCTCTTGTCATTTCAGAAATGGTTTAGGATTGAATCCCTGTTCCCCTTTTTTGCTGTTTTTCTATAGGTCCTTGGGCATTTTGACATATGAAATAAATAAGGCAAGTCCCTCGATGCAGTCACCAGACCAGCCTGAACACTGGCTTTGACAGAATGAAGCCTAAATAACATATTTTTAAAATATTTTCCTTCAATTGAGGGTAACTGTTGGCAGGGGACCCAGGAGGTCTGTGATCTGCTTTAATTTATCCAAAGCCCATCTCTCCCCTAACTCCCTGCTGTGAAAACCCATCATATTTGCCATCCTGGCAGAGAGATGGAGAATCTGAGCTCAGCCTGGATTCCACCCCGTCTGGAGCACCCCAGAGCTCAGCAGCACCATCAGAGGTTTTCATTCCTCAGGCAAATGCTGTCAAGGCTGGTTTTTCTTTTGCCTCCTTCAATTTTGTCCCTGCAATTTCCCAGAGATGCCTGAAAACAAAGCACCTCTCAGGTCTCTCTTCGCCTCTGCCAAGGGAGCTCCTGGCACAGAGCCCTGCCTGCTGCAGATGCCACTCAGGGCAGTGTCCCAGTGTCCCTCCCTTCTTCAGGGAGCCCTGCAGCTCCTCTGCAAGGACAGGTGTTGACCTCCAGCAGCTCAGGCAGGCGGATTGTCCTTCTTCAGCACCCTCCACAGGTGGGTCAGGATCCTCAGCCTCCTCCGTGCCAGTTGAAGATTTGGTGCTCCTGAAGGTGCTCCTGCAAATCCCACATGGAGCTTTTGGTGTAAGGAGGAGCACACCACAGAGTCCCAGAACGTGCTGGGTTGGAAGGGACCCACAAGGATCATCCAGTCCAACTCCTGGCCCTGCACCAACAATCCCACCCTGTCCAAGTGCTCCTGGAGCTCTGGCAGCCTCAGGGCCGTGCCCATTCTCTGGAGAGCCTGGGCAGTGCCCAGCACCCTCTGGGGAAGAACCTTTCTGGGGCTGTGCTAAGCTCTTCCCCATTTCAGGCCAGCCTCAAAACCATGCATGAATTGCAAGGATGTTCCCCCAGCTCCCACAGCCGTTCCCAGCTCCAGCTCTATCCTGGCTCCCTGCAAGGAACCTGAAGCCCTGCTGGTGTGAAGAGAGCAAACACGGGAGACACCATCCCATACCCCAGCCAAGGGAGCATTGCTTTCCCTCCCTATGGGACATTCCTTCCCTGCATCAATCAGGTGTTTCACAAAAGCCCCACAGATGCCAACAAATCCATTTCAGCCATTTTTTCCCGGCCTCCGTGTCTTCCCTGCAAGGATTTGGTTTGTTCAGTTTGGGCCCAGGGAGAGGATCAGTGCCTGCCATGTGGGGCAGGAGCCAGCCCTTCACCAGGACACACCACACCCCTGGCACCTGGGGGACACCACCACAGCCTCAGGTGAAATGAGAAAAGCAGGTGATAAATGATGAATGCAGGAATTCTATGGAAAAAGCAGAGCCCACTGCTCAGTCTGAGACTCCAACCTGGACATTGACTAACCACAGAATCAGAGAAAGGCTTGGGCTGGAGAGACTTTAAGATCATTTAATTCTATACCCCTGTCATGGGCATGGACACCTTGCACTACACCAGGCTGCTCAGAGGACCATGGTCAAATAAGCCAGATCTGCCAGTTCCTCCAGGTAGTGAAGAATCAGAACAGGGAGTGACCTCTAAAATCTCCTATTCCACTGGCTTGTCCCAGGCTCCCATGAGCAGCAGGGCTGCAGCAAAGGAAACCAAGACCCATCTGAGAAGTTCTCCAGCAGCAAGGCAGCCATGGGCCCAGTGGTCTGCTGGCTTCCCGCTGTCCCACAGCGATCCCAAATCTCCTGCCTGTTAATGCCAACCTCCAGACCAGGGGAAGGCAGAACTGAGGGCTGTAGCTGTAGGCACCAGGGCTGTCTCCCAGAAATGGTCCATCCTGGCACAGAGGCCTGATCCAGCTACCCATCCTTCCCTGAGCTGGGAGAGCATCGACCCACTGTCATTCCACGAGAAGCTCCACACACAAAGAAAAGCGAAGAACATTTTCTGTAGGGAGAAAAAACAGTATTTTATTATGATTAAACTCACCCCCAAAAAAAACCCGTTTATCTCTTGGCACATGGTGATCAAAGGGGAAAAAATCAAGAGCATGTGGTCTCCTCCACCTAGGAGAGAAGCTTTAAGGGTTCTCTCCAGCCCCTTTGTGACATATTCACCCAGGCACTAGGAAGGAAAAAAAAAGCTACTCATCCTTCAAGGAAATGTGTGCCTCTTTTATTTGCTGCCCTCCCCGAGAAACTCATTCACTCCTTGTCCACCCACACGAGCAGGAATGATGAATGAAAAACAAACCATAAACAATTCAGCCTTCCCCTTTTTTCCCTCCCAGCCTTCCAATCAGATGTTCCAGCCCGTGCCTCAGCACCCAGGTTTTGCCCGTTGATGATTCCGGCCGCGTGCCTTGGCTCGCCGTGCCGCTCGCACGCTGCGTTCCTTGGATACAGACAGCTGCATCCAACACATTTCTCAGCAGCTCCTCTCAGGCTGGAGGAGACAAGGGAGCTCTGCAGGGCACCACAGCCCAGAGGCAGAGGGTTCCTGTGGTGGGACGGGCAGAGGTGGACGCTGGCAGGGAGCTGAGGATCAGCCAGGCAGCGCTTCATGTCCCCCAGGAGGACAGCGGTGCCCAGGCATGGAGATGTGTCACCAGAAGGATGGCACCAGGGTGCAAAATGGCACCGGTGGGAGCAGTGTAGCCATGGATGGTGTATCCCAGTCTCCAGCCCTCCCTCCAGCCCAGAGGTTCTCCCTGGACTGGATTTCTCTGCCAGCCACTCTGATGTTTCTCTCTCCCTTCTCTCCACACAACCTCCTCACACCCCCCTGTGTATTAAACAACAATTGCAGTCAGACCAGGGCATCAGGTACCTCTGTGCACCTCTGAATTCCCTTCAGAGGTAAAGTCCCCTCCCACTTCTGTCTATTTTGTGCATTTTTATGTAAAAATATGCTGAGTGGGTGTATGCCTTATTACATGTGTAGGAAACACAGGGAATGAGCACCACAATAATAGAGAAGGACAAGGCTCTTTGGCTTTGCCCTTGATTCCCTGTTTAAATATAATTTGCCACTGTTAGGCACTGTTAGACCCTCTCCAAATGACTTCTGAGATCCAGGAGACCATTTCTGCAGCAACAAGTTACTGCTTGCAGGCAGCCTGTGGCTGGAAAATGCCCCTGACATTACAGAAATGGTAACTTGTTTAATAGATCCAAATAAATAGGAAAGCCCAGGAGCTCGGGTGGCAGCATCTGAGCCCTGCACTTGGAGGTGCACAGACCTCATGGCAAGGCTAAATATAGGTCCCACAAACCAGAACAACAGAGCTTTCACTGAGAAGATAATCAAGCCCTGGAGGAAACTACACAATACGAAGCTTAGATTTAAAATAAATGTGAAATTGAGTTGGTGGATTCGGGACTGGTTCCTTGTGGAAAAGTTTTCACATCAGAAAAAAATCGCTTGATGAAATGGGCTCTTTAATTAGCAGTTTCAGCAGGGAGCCAGGAGGATTGGAGGGGTTCTGGAGCCTCAAACCTCACCTTCCCATCTTGCCCTTTGCAAGGAGGGCTGGGATCAGGGGAGGGGTGGGCTGTCCTAGGCTGCTGCAGGTGAGGGGCGGAAGAGGAGCCCTGATTGTTCTCCTGTTACCATGTCCTACCCCAAGAACATCCTGCACTCTCCAAAGGTGACACCCAGTGCAGCAGGTGCTGAATGCAACATCCCAGCTGTGATGCCCAGGTAGGGAGGCTGGATCCCACTGCCATGTCCTCACCCAGCTCTCCTTCAGCCGGCTGAATGGGATGCAAATTAAAAAATAGGACTGAGTTGTTTATCCTTTTCCTCCCTCATTCTTTCCTCGCTTCATCTCCCACTGTAATCTTGTGGTTTGCAATTAAATTGTGTCTTTATGTCTCCTTTCCTCAACAAGTTAATGAAAATGATTTTTGCTCCAAGGTGGAGTATGAATGTCTCACTCTGTGCTGAGCTTGAGAGCAAGACACAGGGCCCAGGAGGAAGAGAAGCTCCTGCTTCCCTGGGGAGTGATGGGTTGAATCGGGCTCCTGAGCCCCTCCAAGCATCTGAGCCTCAAGTTTCAAATTCCAGCTCCATTTTCAGCTCCTTCTCCTCCTTGCAAAGCCTGTGCAACAGCAGTGGGAGGTTACAAATAGAGCAAGGCAGCTCATCTGCTGCATCTCACTCGTGTGATCCGTGGGCACACACGTGCATGTGCTGGATCCTCCCTCCTCAGGCACTTCAAGACTCTCCCAACATTTCCAAGACCACAGCGCATCTTTGCTGGTCTGCAGCTCCCTCCTCAGCCCTTTGCTGGAGCTGAGGACACGGGCAGCAGCACAGGCATCTGCACTGAGATTAACCCTGCAGAGCCAGGGACAGCAATTCGTATTTCCTCATCCAAAATTCCCTGCCTGGGAAGGCTGCCAGGCCAAGGCAGAGGCTTCAGGGGGAGCCTCTTGCTGCAGGAGAGATGGGGCACTGTCACCACCAACACTCACCTGCCCCAGGGGATGCTGCTGCTGCCTCTCTCTCCTCTCCTGGAGGCTGGATCACACACACAGAATCACTGGGACAGGGACATGGGGACTCAAAGGAGGGATGATGGGAGGTGGTCTCATTTAGTCTGTCGGAGAGGAAGTTTAGGGGTGAGTTAGTGGCCAAAAGCTACCTGGAGAGGAGGTACAAAGGCAACAGAGCCAAAGTCTCCTCAGTGGGGCATGTCACCGGGCAGTGGCCCTGTAGAGCAGCTTGGGATGCTGAGGCTGAATATCCAGGAGATCTTTCTTTCCCAGGAGGTGGTGAATCCCTAGGAGAGCACACAGCACCTTCATTGTTTGGGGCTGATGGGGCTGAGCCCAGTGCTCAGTGCTGACAACACACTGTGCAAGCAGGCTCCAGCCAGGAGCACCCCAGGGCTCCCATCCCACTGCCCCTTCCAGGACCCTGAGACTCTGGGATAATATGAGCTCTACCCAGTCTGGCATGGCTGTTTCTGAGCCCACAGCTGGGGGAAAATGCTGGCTGCCCATGGCCCAGCACACAGCACTGCCTGCTCCCCTTCCAGGAGTCACCGCTTCTTCACGCAGGGAAGAGAAGGGGTCCTGAGAGAGGGTCCCAAAGGCACTTCAGAACAGGGGTCTGGCACAACCCTCCTGTTTCCCCAGGCTGGGCATGGCCAGGGAGCCAGCAGGAGCCGTGGCTGTGATCTGAGGGGAGCAGTCTGTCCCCAGACCCCTGTGCACAGCCCTGTGCACAGCCCTTTCCTCAGGGACACTCCCTGGGCTGGTGGGGAGGAGGTGCTGTGGGGTCTCTCCAGTCTCAGTGAGAAATGCCCAACAGCAAAAGGCTTGATAAAACACTGTTTTAACACCCAAAGCAGAGTGAAAAAGGAGAAATATCAAGGGCAAGTAAGCCTTATGCCCCTTCAGATGCAGAGCACCCCACAGCATTGGATGGACCCAGGATGGATTTTCCCCAGTGCTGCACATATCCCTTCCCTGGAGAGAAATTCTTCTCTTTTGGTTCCTCAAGCTGATATATATCCTTATTATTCTGTCTTTTTAAGGCAGCTGTTTTATTATGCCATTTGCTGCCAGGCCTTTCATACAGAGATGCAGAATTAACCCCCTCTCACCCCCGGTGTGAACAAGGACTCTCTCACAGGTGCCAGAGCCCCTTTCCTTCCCAGCCTCCCTGCCTTACTTTCCCCAAAACACGGGTCTGTGGCTGCTGTGCTGGCTGCAGGCTGTCCCATGACTCTCCAGCAAAGCCAGTGTGCCATAACTTCTGTTTTGTAAATAGTTTTCCTCTCTAACACAAACCAGGTGCTCCCCACACCACCAGTCTCCTACTTGCTCCATCCAGACCCTGTGGAATCCCAGCACTGCATCTCCCCACCTGAACCTCATGGTAATCGCTGAGCAGCTGTAAAACAATTAATTGAATTTAATTATTGAGAGGATGTTCATGTTTCCAGCACGCTTACACACCGTGTTATCTCAATCACACCAGGGCTGGTCTATAATTCTCTTTTTAATGAGTTCCCAAAATATTCCCATAAGCAATATCCTCAAACCAGCTCCACTATCTAGACACTGTGAGAGGCTGAAACCACCCCAGTGGTCCCTGAGGAGGGAGAAGGGCTTTTGCTGTGCTGGGAGTATTCTGTATTGGTGCCAGGCAATTCCTGCTCTCCACAGCAGCAGGATTTAGGGGAGCCGTGGTTTTCTCCTTCTCCTGGTGTGATTGAATCTACTGTGTTCCTTCAATCCTTCAGTGTACTCCAGAGCTATTGCACAGCCCATATGGGACTCGTGGGTCTAAAAGCAGATAATCTGGGGGCTCACAGCTGATCCAAACCCACCCAGGTGCTGCAGGAGCAGAGAGCTGCCATCACCCCTCAGCCTGGCCACAGAAATGTCCCCTTCTCTAAGAGCCAGCCCAGCAAATGCCACCCTATCCTACTCTGTCCTCCTCCAAGGAATTACCTCATAAAAGTGAAGCTGTTTCCCCTCTGACACCAAGCCAGAGCGGACTCTGCAGCCAATTTGCTCTGTGAGAACCAGAATATGGAAAAATTCAGTACCTTCAACATTTTACTCACGGCATCTTTCAGGGAAACATAAAAAGAGATTGCCTCCACGGGCAGGGTCTGGCTTATGGACTAAGAGGTTTTCAGTTCAACACCTCTTCAGCAAAATCCACAGCACTGGGATGAGTTATGGGACAGCTTTTTTGAGCTGGTATTCTCCGGAAAAGCTTCATAGAACAAAAATCCCAGGTTTTCAAATCCCAGACAGGACTCAACAGGACAGAAAGGAATCCCACCCAGGGCCACGATGATGCACCAGAAAACACCCCAGAGCACCTCTGAAAAAGATGTAGGCAAATGTTAAATAATTACTCAATAAACTTTTTGATACTTTGAGACATTTCCTGCTACAACATTTCTTAATGCTGCCCATGGGAAGTCACTCACAAAAAAGGAACAGCACCCAGGTCAGGCTCACAGGACTCTGCAGTTGTGAGCTGGGCCTCTCATCGCCTCAGGGCTTGCAGGAATCGACCCCATCACCTTGTGAATGACAAGTGACTCTGCTTGCCTTTGCAAACCCCCTCACCACAGCCCCTTTTCTTCTTGGCAAAGCTTCACATGAGAAGCCAAGTTGGCTTTTCTTTTCCTCGAGGTCCAGAAACTGCTGGACCTTTAAAGGGAGGTATCAGACCTCCCTCCCAGCAGTGGCAGACCCCCTGTCACCCGTCACAGGAGGATTGCAGAGCCAGCCATAACTCCAGGTATCACCACAGTTGGGACCTTCCTCCCAGGGAAGATGGAGCATGGTTTAAAGAACAACTTCATCCTCCTGGAAAAGAAAGGGACTTGGGTCCAGTGGATGCCTCCTCCCAAGTGTGGGGCAGGACACCTGGCTGGGCCACAGAAGGCAGTGTTGGAATATTTGAAGAATGTCTTCAAATCCATATCCTGTATCCTTCACAGCACAAAATCACACTCAGAGATCATCTTGCATCTCTTCTAAACAGGCTTTGTTTGCCACCACAGCCAGTTGCTGTGAACAGCCCCTAATGAGATGCCTTGGTTGTTCTCATGTTTGCATAATGAGGAGTTTAGAAGTTACAAGCTATAAATTCTTCTGGACCAAAGCTCCCGCATTCTCCAAGCCAGGCCAAGAAGTGTCTGTGTAAATAGGTTTGTTTACAGTCAACCAAGTGTTTTCATCCCAGGGATCCAACCAGATTCCTGTCCTGGTGATGTGACTGCCAAACAGCCTCAGCACCAGCTCCACCAGCCCTGGGCAGAGCAGTGGGTGCCCTGCTTGGGTCTGTGCCCACCCCACAGGGCTGCAGGGTCCACGTCCCACCTGGAGAAAGATCAAGCTCCTGGGACACATCACCTCTCTCAGACAGAGCAAGACCAAGCACAGGGCTGGTGTGAAAACTCAGACACAGCTCCAGGAGCAGCTTTGGAGGGGGAAATTCCTGTCTCCAGGATCTGCACAGCAGCTCCTGGCCTCCCTGGAGAGCATGGACCTGCTCCCAGGGCAAATCAGCCTCGGCTCCAGAGCAGCTCTGTGAAACACAGGGGATGAAACACTTCAAAACAAGCTGGGACCAGGGCCACGGCTGGACAGGAGCCAGAGAGGGGCCAAGAGCACTGTGAGCAGCAAAGGTGTTTATGAACACCTCTCCAAGCCTCCTGCACACTGAGACGAGCTGTGGAAATGCCTTTGGCTCCTTCCTGCTCGCCTCTGGCTGGGCTCCACAAGAGCTTGCAGGGCATGTTTTTGTCCATTTATCTTAGGATTGGGAGGGAGGGGAGTTGGAAGAGTTGAAATTAAGCTCCAGTGCTTCTGCTCTCCTCCAGGTAGGTATTACTCTCTTCCTGGGTTTATGTAGCATCCTTTAAATTACTGCTTTAGGTATCAGCTGTGCCTGCAGGGCTGCATTCACTCACACACACACTTTCCCCCAGGACACAAAAGGCAGGTCCTGAGCTTCTGCAATGAACTTACACTGCCAGAACAAGCCTTGAATACACCCATTAGCCTTGTGGCTGCAGTTCACCACCACAGGGAAAAGGATTCAAAGCCAGGGGCTCTAACAGGTGTGTGCTGGGTCCAGGGGGACAATTGTATGGATGCAGCAAGAGGTTCCACCACGGGAGCACCAGCTTCTTGCACCCAGCAATGGAGCTGAGCACTTGTCTGCACTGCACAGCTCCATCTGCACAGTTGGAGTTTGCTCTTCTTGTGTGAGTTTAGGGAGAGTTTTCCTTTCAGAGCCATTCAAACCAAACCCCACAGAAGTTAGGAGGCCAGGACTCTGTGTGCTGGTTGTGGCTGGGGCAGAGTTCATTTTCTTCCCAGGAGCTGCCATGGGGCTATGCTTTGGATTTATGCTGAAAACATGGGTGATAACACAGAGATGTTTTTGTTATTGCTGAGCAGGGCTTACACAGAGCCAAGGCCTTTTCTGCTTCTCATATCACCCCACCAGTGAGCAGGCTGGGGGTGACGAGGAGCTGGGAGGGGACACAGCCAGGACAGCTGACCCCCAGTGACCCAAGGGATATCCCAGACCATAGAGCTCTGCTGTCCTGGGGGGGGCTGAACACCTGCCTGCAGTGCCAGCTGGGGAACAGATTCCTTGCTTTGCTGGTGCACGTAGCTTTTGCTTTCCTTATGAAACTGTCTTTATCTCAGCTGCCAGTGTTTCTCATTTTTATCCTTCTGATTCTCTCCCCCACCCCATCAGAGGGGGATGAGTGAGCGGATGATGGTGCTGAGCTGGGGTCAAACCACAGCTCTGTGTCATGCTGGCAGCAGCCAGCCCACCTGAGAGATGAGGACTCGCTGTGTCCTCTCAGACTGGCAACAGTCAGCTGAGCATCTTCAGAGAAAAATATTCAGGGGGGAAAAAAAATGTCAAAGCATCCTTTTCCTGGAAGCAAAACTACTAAACTTTGATTTATTCTAAATCTCATTTTGACACTGCAATTTTTTTCTGTATCTTCTTTCTCATTCCCACAGACATTTGGGGTTTCTTTGGCCCCACATGGAAGTATTCAGCTCATTTCAGCCCAGCTCTATGAGCAACCTTGGTCCCTGTGAACAGATTGAAAAAAGAACTAGTTACGAGCTGGGAATTGCCAACATCCTCACGTACTTTTTAAGGAAAGGGGGTTTAAAGTAACCTGAGAAAGAATCACAGCCTGCAAAAAGCTGCACTGGGGAGAGGCTGGAGTATTAAGCTCAAAACCAGAAGTTAGAAATGTCCAGAAAGCTCCCCTGGCTGCAGGAGGAGGAGTGGAGGTCCCAGCACACTCACACCTGGGAGTCTCCAGTGCCAAGACTCCTCTCTGCCCTCTCCCACCCTTTTTTCCTCGGGGTGCCTGCATCAGTTGGACTGCTCTGAACACATTAGTGACCCCACCTGGCATGATCCAACAGCTTTGGGGGCTGCAGATCAGTGGCAGGATAAAGCAGGCATTGGGCACAGGAGGGGGATGCACCTCTGTCAGGCAAAGCTGGGAAACCCAGAACGCTGCAGGCAATGCCAGCCAGGGCTCTCTAAAACACACCTCCCAAAAACCTGCCTTCAGGGATGGATTCACAGCCCACAGCCCCCAGCAAGCCCAGAAGGAAAAGCAGGACCAGAGGGGCTGTCAGCTGCCTTGCTGCATGGCTGTGCAAGCCCAGAACCAGGAGTCACGGCTGGAGGAGCAACAGGACCCTCTGGGCACAGCCCTGGAGAGAGCAGCAAGGCAGCGTGAAAACAAGAGGAATCAAACAGCAGAAATCCAGGTGCTGCTGTCATCTTAATAAAAGGATGAACCAGCTGGTCACCAGCAGCCAGAGCAGCTGTCCCTGAGAGCCAGCTATGCCCACCTTCCTGGATGCCCCTGTGGACAGAGCACCTTCCCAGGCAATGCCATGGGCGTGGGAAGAGGGAAGGGAAGCAGAAGTTCACCCAGGCATCACACCAGTTCAACTGGAGGCAAAGAAGGCACCTGGATAGTGGAAACGGGCAGTCACATACACGGGTGACACAGTCCTTGCTGCACATTATACTGGGCTCCAATCCTTACTCCTCCTTAGAAGGCAAGGAGCAGAGAGCCCCGGGTTTATAAATTATTCACACTGAAAACAAGCAAGATTGGAATTTGGCAGCCATTTGTTGCTGGTTTTCAACAGAAGAGCAGCCAGCACTTCCTGGATTATGTGGTGAGCTGGAGATCCATGCTTCTCTCTTAAAGTCTCTGAAAACCAAGGACTGGGGAGGGTCCTCCATGGTCAGAAAGAACTGATGAGGGGGAAGCCAGCTGAGAAAAGGGCAGTGGGGGACTGGCAGGCCAGCCAAAGGAGCAGAGAAGGCACTGGAGTTGGAACAAGCCATCACCAAAACAATCCCAAACTTAATTCGCTTGGATAGGATATCACGTAGTGCTTAGAAGAATTAGCACTTTATCTTTGCAGACACAAGAAGCAAGAACTTGTTCTGCCATTGTGCAGTCACTGATTCCTTCCTTTCTTTCTTTCTTTTTGTTTGTTTTTTGTTTCTGAAGAGTGAGCAAAAGAGGCATCGTTGCAGCTCACCATGGAAACTGCCGCTGTGGGCAAGGAGTGGCTGAAACGTCCTGGGGATGTCCCTCTCTAGCAGGTGACCAAAAGGACACCAACCCTGTACCCAGGGTCAGTCTGGATCCAGCTGTGCCCTGCTCTGGAACACCTGGAAGGCCCCCTGGCAGGGTCACCCCTCGGGCAGTGACCCTCCAGCACCCCCGTGGAGGAATCCTTGCCTCAGTGCTCCCCCAAAACAGATCATCAAAGGAAGTGGAGCTGCTGTCTTGGAGAGAAGCGGTTCCAACTGGAGGGCTGCAGTTGTCTGTGGCCAAGCTTTCCCATTGTTATTTTACAGTTGCTTGATGTTCTGAAAGATATTTAGAAAAATGACTTTAACTGTCCTGTGCCAAACTGGGTGAGGGTGAAAAAAAAAATGAAATTTGGCAGGGATGTTATTCATTCAGCATGTAGCTTGGATGACGTCCAGTGACTAACACAGGAGTTTTAACTGATCTGGGAGACTAAAAACCATTCACAAATAATTTGATTTAGGGTCACTGTGATTTCTTTTTATAAATAATTTTCATTGAGAAGTATTTTTTTAATTAGGATTGACAGATCCTAATAGCAACGCTATTGTGTGCGCCGCTCATCATTCCCATCTTCCAAAATGACTTTCAGATGTTGTGTGCTGGTTCCTTGTTTGCTGCACACGATGGGGCTTGTTCACGGGGTGACCAACGCCTCACGACACTGGACGAGCCATGCTGGACTCCTCTCTCCCCAGGCACGCTCCGAGGAGGACCCAGATGGAAAGCAAAGGGAGCTTTCACCATCCTGTTAAACGCTCTGGTTCAGGGGCTGTCTTGGCCTTCACCCAGCCTCAGACATCCCCCCGTGGCTGTAAAAGCCTTTGGAGTGCTCAGCATCTGAGAGATGGCAGCAGCAACTCGGCTTTGATTGCTTCAGTGCTCCGAGTTCCATCACGGCACAGGAAATTCTCTGAACCAGAATATGCTCCCTTTTCCATGGTGGGGGTGCATGGGAAATATCTGACAGAACCTGGAAAAAAGTCTAAGCTCAGGCAGCTCCTAACCCAGCAGATCACTCAACTCAGCCTGAGCAGATCTGGAAGTCTGCAGGAGAATTCGGACAGCGGATGAGAGAAGAATGGCTCAAATGAATCTTGCTCGACAACATCCTCCGTGTGTGACAGCCTTTTCTTTGACTTGCACAATAACAATTGCAGCCCAGCCACTTCAGTTACTAATCTTATCTGCTGTTTGAATGGCTCTTAGCTCCCCTCCTGTTGATTATAAATGTTTGTACAAGTTCTTGGAGTCAGCGGAGTTGTTGTTTCATAGCTGAATAACAGGCTTGGGCTCCAAACTTCGAGATGCTCACAGTAATGATCAGATACGTTCTTAAAAGCCCACTGAATTGGATTTCAAAACAAAAGGCCCATTGATCTTAAGCCTGAAATCCCAGCCACAACTCTGAAAACATTTTCCCTTGTCTTTCCGAGGAACTGAAACTGGTGGGGAAAATGACTACAATAAAGAAAGGAGGATTATCTTGTGAGAGGAAACTACCTAAATTTGGTCTCATTTAGGCTACCAGAACAGGGCTGAAGGGGATATAATTGCTGCTGAGAGACACGTGGAAGCAGAGAAACTTAGAAAATCTTGTGAAATCTCCCAAGCTGAGAGTTGTGGGGCTGGAGATGAAAAGATTTCTGATTTTCAAAGCAGAGGTCTGGGATGGGTTACAGCAGAAGCCAGTGTGCAGAATGATAATCATATGGAGACACTGATAGGCTGCAGCAGCCAGGACTGGCAGCATGACCAGGAGCTCCCTGCAAGATCCCAGTCCAGCCTTTGGCTCGTACAAGGCCAAACATGGACAATGTATGAGGAGACTCCCCTGGCTCCTGCACTTATCCATCACCCTGGTCCATCCTGCTTTGCACCTTCCATCATTCAGCAGCCATCCCAAGCTTGCCTTGGCCCCATGATCTTGTTTTAGCACTGGGCAGACCAATTCCCAGGATGGGCTGTTATGGAAGAGCTCCCACTGAAAAGATTATCTTTTGGGAAGAAAGCCACTTTTTCCTCTTTGTTCTATTTACTTCAATAAGCAAATGCCTTATTCAAGCCAAATTCAGGCACAAAATGAGAGCGTTAGGCAGTGGCTGTGGCTTCCAGCACAGAATGGTGCTGGGCAAGCAGAATCCCAAAAAACTTCATCCCACCAAAGCACCAACATTGGCAGGTTGCTCCTGGGATTGCTGGTGGGTACTTGGAGCACATCCACTGCCAAAACAGCACCACTGGCATGTGCTGGGGAGGAAAAATAACCTCTGCTGCTGGCCAGCCTCCTCAGCACCAGCGATTTTCACTGCACCCAGTCAGGGACAGACCTGCTGCGTGCCTTTAGGGCACAAACACAATTCCTTATGCATTTCCAAATCCTGCTTGGATAAAGCAGTGGTTCATCCACAAGGAAACCTGGTGGTGATAGCAACAGGCCGCATGGAAAGGCCTCGGTTAGGTGGTTTTGATGTCATTTGATTTGAGGATAAAAGGAGCAAATCAAGAGAGAGGGGCTGCCAAAGCAGCAGCTCACAGCCTGCCATGGGTGCAGCATCACCAGGTGGTGATGCCGACCTGGGCGTGCAATTCCCACACCCAGGACAGTTCAGGTGGGCTGAAAATCAAACACGGCATCCACGGTGAGCACAGCACATCCCCAGCACTCAGGGCCTTCCTGCAGCCCGCATCTGGCGAGCTGCAGCTCTCAGCCAGTGCTGAAATACTGTTTCTGGGGTAAAAGGAAACTGTTTCTCTGTTTACTGTTTTTATTACCCATGGAGTCATCATCACCACGGCTTTAACCACGGCCATGGGGCAGGCTGGGCGTTCCTCCTGTGATTTCTGAGCATTGCTTCTAATGTAACAAGATGTCTCAGCAGTTCACTCCCCTGTCTCCTCCAGAAAGCCGTTTGTGCGCCAAGGACATTCCACAGGCCACCCCAAAATTCACCTTGTGCACCACTTGCAGGCTTTTTGGGATGCCAGAGGTACATCCGTGCCTTCCACAGAAGTCAGCAGTCCTGGAAGCCGCAGGCAGGGAAGTGACTTTTACCCGGAGCAATCCTGCCACTTTGCTTCCTGACCTGCAGCATCAGGAGAAAACATCCTCACTTGGGCTGGAGCTGGCTTAAAACCGCGGGTTTGGAAACAAGGACTGGAAGCTAAAGCATCTCCTCCAAAACCCACCCCCAAACCTCCAAAACCCACCCCCAAACCTCCAAAATCCACCTCCAAACCTCCAAAATCCGCCTCCAAAATCCCACCCCCAAGCCCCACCCCCAAACCCCCGCTGCGGGGGGACGCCCGGTCCCCCCGGTCCCCATCCCCG
>JAHLSL010000079.1:244776-274929 GCA_025920805.1 Petroica traversi | reverse complement strand
CTCTCCCGGCACCCGCGGCCGGGAGAGCGCCGAGCTCCCAGCCGGGCGCGCCCGTAGGCGGGCGGCTTTTCGGGTTTTTTGCTTTGAAAATTCAATTAAAAAAAAAAAAACAACAACAAAAAAAAGGAAATAAATACTTGACAGTGTCACTTTGTGCGTATCCCTCGCAGGGGTTGAAAGGCGCTGGGCGTAGCGCTGCCGGGAGAGCGGTTCCCAACCTGTCCCGGGACTGTGGCAAACGCAGAGGGGCTGCCCCAGGGGCGGCGGGCGGGCGCTGAGCCCACCCCGTGAGCCAGGCAGAGCTGCTGCCGGGGATTTAACCCCTGCTCAGAGCCGACCGGTAACTTCTTTTTTTTCGTTTTGTTTTGGGTTTGGTTTTTTGTTTATTTTTTTTTTTGGGAGCAATTACTTTGTTGCCTTTAAAAATAGCACTGTAACCACCTTTTTTTATGATTAGCTGTAGTGTAACCTTTGTCCCTTCAAACTATGCAAGCTATGAAATGTAAATTAGGGATCAGTTAAAGATAGTTGATTATATTCAATCAGATGACATTCATGCACTAACTGGAGTATATACAGATAAAGCTATTAGAGTGACTTGTATGCTAACAGCAAGATATAACATACCTACCTATTCTAAAAAAATGACTATTAATATTGTATAACAGGACTGTGGGGGTTGGGAGGGAATGTTATCTCTTATCTTCTTAAAAGGGGATTTAAGATTTTTATAACTGTTTTTTCCATCAAACTTTAATATTTTTGTCAAATTTTTAGGTATTTAATTTGTAAAATAGATTTTACTTTGTACTGGCGTACAGAAAATAGGGGTTGATTTAAACTTTTTTGAAGCCAAGTGATCAAGTACATTTGTAATAAAAAGTCAATGGATCTATATCAGTCGTACTCACTGTTTTCATTTCTTGTACGTTCTAATGCAGTGGCGCTGTATGTCTCCCAAGGAAAAAAAAATTGGGGAGGGGGGTGGAAGGAGAAGGCAAAAATGTCAGCGTTGATGCTGCCAATTGATGCAACTTTGCGTGCACAAGTGGCCCCTGGTCAGTGGAGATTTGGTAGATATGCATTTTTCCTAAAACACGGTGCACTTTTTCCAGGAGGGTTTATGCAAACCTGATGTTTTTGGCATGTCCTCACTTCACGCTCCCACCTTGGCGCCCGTAAACTCCAAAAGTCGCCCTTTGGGAAGCGCCTTTCCCTGGCACTTCAGAAAAAGCAAAACCAACCAAAGCCAAACTCTGATTTCTTCTAAAGTGGTGAACTACAGCATATGATGTTTTTTGCACCCTCACACGCTGTGTCCCTTCCTCCAAGGTCTGCCACTTGCTTTTCTCTAAGTTCAACAGGTCAAAGTTTTTTTGGTTTCATTTTTTTTTAAAGTAAAATTGCCAAGTGTTTTGGCTCGAAGACTTCAGCAGATCCACCGAGCTTGGATCCAACACCTTGCAGAGCACTGACATAATTATTTTTTGGTTGCTTGTTTGCTTTAAACCCAGCCCTCCCCTTCCCTGTCCCAGGGCATATACCAAATCTGATTGACTTGTCTGTGGCAGAAGTTGTGGGAGTCAGCAGGGAGAACGATGACATTAATGTACAAGAATGCTAAAACAGGTTTACATTTTAGGGGCTCTCATCAAGCATGAAAACTCAAAAGTATAACTAGAACCAAGAAATTTCCTCGGTTTTGCTAGTCCTCCAGGTAGAAAGTGAGTCTCTCTTAGGTGAGTTGGAAAGAAGGCAGTGAAGGTAAATTCTTCCACAGCTGTGCAATTCGCTCCTTCAAAAACCTGCAGCTTCCTCCTGGATTGGGTGGCTTTTGGAGAGGCAGGGCTCTGCCTGAAGCACTGTGAGTTTCTCTTTTAAAAAGACACTGTCAAGAATTTTTCATTTTTAGAAACCCAGTTTGCAGCTTTTTTTTTCCTTGCTTTTTTTTTTTTCTTATTTTTTTTTTCCTTTTGCTTTTTGTCAGGCTTACCCAAACTTTTCCTTTATTGTCTTACTCTCCTCCTTCGTTGGCTGCCTGCTCCTTGTTAACTCAGCTTGTGCAGCTGGAGGGTCACTGTTCCCGGTGGTGTTTGGGCTATCTGGAAGAGGAGCCCAGCACTTTTGAAATTCTCATGCTGGGCTTTTTTTTATATCTTTTGCACACTCATTCCTCTCCCTAGAAGTTTTACTCTTCTTGGCTTTCTCCTGTAATGCGTGAAGAGAGGTGAAGGGCTCTGAATTTTTGGTGGCAGAACAGAGAAACGGGCTGCACGCAAAGCGTTGTCACAATGTTTTGACAAAACCGACAAGGTAAACAAGCGAGTTCCATTTTTATTCCTGATTCCTTCTGCTGTTGCCATCTCCTTTGCCGCTTGCAACAATGAAAGAGAGTTTCTGCCCAGAGCTTTTTTTTTTTTTTTTTTTTTTTTTTGTTTTTTTTTTTACTCTGCTCGCTTGCACATGATTTAGCTCGCTGGTACCGCAAAACGTGCGTGGGTTGTGAGCGTTGCAAGGAGATAACGTATATAGAGCTTAAAGCTAGTTAAGGTTAATTTAAATGGACTTCCAAAATTATAACCTTTTTTAAAAGCTCCTGGTATCCAGAGCCTAATCTCTGGGCCTGAAGTTAATGGAGTTGTTTTTTCTTCTCTGGAGTGGTGTGTGTTGTGTTGGGATGGCTGATGGTGCAGGAAGGATGCTCCTCTCGTGTGGCAGCTCTCCGGAAGCTCCGCAGCTGGAGCCAGGCTGCCTGCTCTGCTCCCAGCAGAGGAGAGGCTGCCTTCCCTCTCCCGGCCGTGCCAGATGGTCCTGGGGCTGCTCTGGGAGTTTCTCTTAGCCTGCCTATCCTTCTTCTTTGCTTGTTGTCTTTCCAAAGCGTTTCAGTTCCTGATGGCACTGTGTGTTAGCAGCACTGCAGGCTGGAGAAAGGCGGCTCACATCAGGGTCCGCAGCCATCCCACTCCTTGTGAATTACAAGTGGGCCACGAGGCTTTGCTGGGCTGTGTGTTGCTTGTTGTTAGTGCAGAACAGCTGCAGATAGCAGAGAGAAGTAAAGGCCAAACCATCCATTTGCAGGGGTTCACAGTGTTACTTCTCCAATGGCATTCTGGATATTTCATTGCAATTGGGATGGCACAGAAGTTGCTGCTGGAGGAGGACATTGGAAGGGAAAGGACGAGCGGGTTGGTGTTTGGGCAGGTGTGGTGCTGTCACTAACAAAGGCATTTCCTGAGCCAGCAGACTCAGGCTGGGTGAAGAGTTTATCCATGGGAGGAGCTCCCAGCGGTCACAGCAAAGGTGTTGTCTGTCTGGTGGGTGGGAAAAGACTTTTGGAGCAAGGTGGGAGATGGGATGTGGCAGAGGTGGATGGCCAAGGTACACCTGGGCTGCCATGCAAGTGCTTCAGCATCAGCACAGGGATGGCACTTAGAGAAGCCCATGACAGCCTGATGGCAGTGGCTCTTTGCCACGAGCAGCTGAGAGGTGTCAGGCAGCTGGTCCCAAGGGATCATGGAGCAGCAGGGGCTGAGCTCTCCAGCTGGGGTAACTCTGCTGGTCCCCATCATTTCAGTTTGGTGGCCAGATGAGCATTTTGTGTTTTGGAAGAGTCAAAGCATGTCACTCCCACCTCTATAAAAGTAGTAACCGGTTGTGTAGCCTGTTTGAGGCAAAATATCACAGAGGAGGGAGAGTTTAAGTCATACAGAAGAAACGAGGCGTGTTTTCATGGAAAAATGTCAGCTGGAGATTAAGTGAAAAAAGATAAAGATAGAGGACTTTTGGCCCCACTATCTGTCTTTTGAATGTTGACTGATTAAAACAAGACAGAATGAATGGCTGGATATCTCTGAACAATGCTTCACTGTCCCTCTGCAGATCGATACTGCTGCCGCTCCTTCCCCCAGAGAGGGCATCTGCTCATGGGCTTTTTGCTCTGGAAGGCACCGTGGCCAGCCAAGAGGGAGCCTGCTCAGGCTGGCTGTAGGTTTTGCCTGGATGTGGGTGTTGTCTCATTTTGGGTGATCAGACATCCCCTGGGCTGTGGCAGGATCTCTGCAGCTCAATTCGGGTGTGGGGTGCAGTAGGGAAGTTCTGCTGTCCCTGTGTAATGTACCTTGGAGCAGACTAAGACCACGAGACCTGATACAGTTTGGGTTTAACTAAGACAAGTTCTACCAAGCAGTGGGCATTGGGTTTAACAGACCAAGCTAGAGCTCGCAGGAGAGTGAGATATCCAGAACACAGACAACATAGCTGTCAGGTCCTGAGCAGAAAAAACTTAGCTGTTGAACTTGGTGACGCTGGCCATTTCCACACCTGGTCTTGAGGCTTAGGTTCATGACATGTGGTTAAGCTCTGCTCCTCTCTGGATCAGCCATTGGCTGGGAGGGTGCTTGGTTTGAATGGGAATGTGCTGGATATCGCCAGCGGGAGCTTGGTCTTAACTCAGTTCCTTGACTTTGCTGGTGATCAGCTGTTTTGCTGTCCATCCTGACATTTGCAAAAATACACACCTTAGCCCTTTCTGAGTCTTGGGCCACGTAGCAGACTGAAGTGCAAAGAGGATTGGCTGCAACACTGGCAGTGGGAGTTTCTGCTGAGTCTCCCTGGCTGTGGCACCAAAGCATTTTTTTTCTTGAAACACTATCTTGAAATATGCAGGAAGCAAGAAAAACCAGCTTCATTCTTTCTGTTTGAGGTTGGAGAGATGAGAGGTGTGGATTTACATCTGCAGCAAGGAAGGATGTGCCCCTCTTGGCTGGGGAGACCTTGGAGGGAGGTGGCTGTTGTGAGAGCTGATGCAGTGCATGCCGCTGGGATGGCAAGTGCATGACTTGGAGAGATTTAGACAGCTTTTTGGGAAAAAACCTCCTTGTATTGAAATGTCATCCCAGTCATGATGTTGATTTCAATGGAGAATTGCTTGGGAAAGTGGCTTTGAAGCTGCATCTGAAGCCCCGTGACCGTGCTGACCCCAGAGGGTTTGGCTTTGTCACTGAACATGGTGCAGAGACCGTGCAGCAGCCCCGTGGGTGAACCCTTGGTGCAAGAGATCCTGTTTTACTGACACACATCAGTAATCTTGGCTGGGAGGTGTTAACTGTCAGGCTTGCAGGAAGGTCTGGGAGCTGAGCCTGGGCTCTCAGACATCATCATCACCATGCTTGGACTGATGCTGGGCCAGCACTGGCACGGGGTGTTTTGGGGTGGCTGTGGGGGCTCTGCTGTGGGGCTGACCCCCCCCAGCATGGTTTGAGCTCCTCTGTGTCACCAGCTGTGCTGATGTGGCTGGTGCTGAGATGAGGCTGGAGGAGGCTGTGTCCAGATCATACCAGCCAGGATAGTTTCTGTTGCTGGAAGTTGAGGGTCAGTAAATGAGCAGTGTCATTTTTTCTGTTTCTGGTGAATGTCTTGATTTGTGACTTGGGCTCAAATTGCCATGTGCCCATCAAGGCTGGAGCATTAGAGGTTTGGGGGGTTTTGTTCTCACTCTGGGTAGAAAGAAGGCTGTCAGAGGGCAGGTCAGTGGTTGTGCATCGGGCAGGACCTGTCTGTTGGGATGTCTGGGAGCAGCACTGTCCTTTGAAAGGCAGCCACCTTGGTTTGGATGTCCCTGTCCCCCAGCTTGGGCTTGCTCTAGTGTCTCCCTGGGGAATGCATTTTATTTCTCCGTGCTCCGTCCTGGTTGCACAATAGTGAGCACAATGCAGGCTGCTGGCATTATTGCCCGCAGTCTCCTGAGGTTTGGAACTTGCCTGGACTCACCTTTTGCCCAGGCATCTCTTTTGGGCAGGGGAGCTCAGAGCAGCAGCTCCTGGGGAGTGAGTCTGCATCGGCACATCGGTGTCAGCCGGTCCAGGCTCCTCAAAACTCACCTGGGGGTCGAGAGGTGAGCGCTGGCATTTCAGGGACCAGCTCTTCTCTCTGTGTCAGTCCAGCAGAAGCAGGTCCAGCTGGCTCACTTTTGGGCGAGCTGGGAAGGCTTGCCGATCTGTCAATACTTCAAGAAATGCCAGGGCTAGGAATCATGGAGAAAGGGTTTTGTGAAATCTGGTATTTAAACCTCCCACTCGAGTGATGCTGAGGAGAGCTGGCAATGTAGCATTGGCTTATCAGGAGCTGTGTAGGCAGGTCAGCTTAAAAAAAAATATTGTGTGAGCAGCACCAGAGGTGAAGAAGCCGGTGCCTTTGTCAGGTACAGAGTTTAAATGGGGTCAGAATTTCTTTTTATTAAAAAGATTGTTTTATTTAAATAATAAATGACAGTAGATTCACCGTTGCCAGGGGCTGCTGAAGGGCAACCAGGCAGGTCTGAGCAAAGTAGGGACGAAAGGCTTTGAATTATTTTCTGTCATTAATAACTCTGAACTAAGCACTGCAAATTCATGTAAAAGCCATCTCTGCTTTCATGCATGCGAACAGTTTGGTCTGTGGATAGATCTGCTGTGATCACAGGCTCATTCCATCTTAAAAAAAAAAGTAAAAAAAAAAAAGTTGGCTTCTGAGCTTCACCTGTCAATAAAAGTTCTGGAAAATGAGTCCTTGCAGGCTTCTGCAAGGCCATATGTAACTTATCTTGTCCAATGCAAGTCTCTAATTGGCGGTTTAAAGTAATTAAAAGAAAAGAATCTGTTAATGGTCAATCTATTTTTAGTTTAAAGATGGACTTTATATGGTCATAAAGTAAAATTCCTGGCTTAATTATGGGAATCGAAGTACATTGGCTTAATTGCACAAAGAACTGCACACAAGAGTGCAGAGAGGACACGCTTTACGAGTGATTATCTGCTGATGAAATACTACATGGAGCAACACGTGGGGGCATTCCAGGCTCCAGGAAGCATCCTGAGGCCAGAGCTCCTGAGCATCAAATCCTCTGCAGATGGTCGGGGTTCATTCCCACCACAACACTGGATGCCTTGCCTTGTATTTGTGGAGACTTGAAACTGGAGGGGATTAAAGGGGTGATTTATAACCAAAGCCTTGGCTGAGGAGTTGATTTATGTTGTGGAGATGCCTCCAGGAGCTGGAGGAGCAGCCGTGGGAGGTTTGAAGGCAGAGGATTTGGTGATGGGAAATACAGGCTCCCAGTGACTGGGAGATCCATCAGACTATTTGCCTGTTGATCGGACACATAGACCTTGAAAGGTATCAGAGTGCTTGGGGCTGAGATACCTGGGAACCTAAATTTGGGTGTCCAGGAAGGAGATAGAATTTGGGATGTGGCAGTGCCTCTTCCCAAAGTCAGTTGTGTGCCTGGGAAAAGGCTGTGACAGGGAGGTGAAATGAGAGCTGTGACTTCACAGGGCTTCCACTCAGCCCAGGTGTCCCCAGCCTGGTGGCACGGGAAGTGGGCAGGATTTGGGGAGGACAGGCTGGGCACAGCTGGCAGGAGGCTGGGGGTACATGGAGCTCTGGAGCAGAGTTGGGAGGGACAGCCAGCTGCAGGCTGAGGGCTGGAGTAAGGAATCTACGCAGCAGGGTGGAAACAGGACACAAAAATAGTTGTTGTAGACTCCTTGGTGATGAAAAAAGACCCAGGCACAGCTGCTCTGATTGAAACATGGTGGGGGTGATGGAAATCAATAAGAGACTGCATTACCTGCCATTGTAGCAGGTATGTTAGGTCATAAAGGAGGAACACTACATCTAAAAGGTTACTGTAAAATCTGAGGAAATTGGAGTACTGACGACCAAACAGCCGCGTTTATGTTGGATATAAATTCTGTATTTTAATGACATGGAGGTATTAGGAAGTTTTCTATTCCAGACAAGAGGAAAGTTGTGGCTTTCATGAGCCTTGGGGGAAAAAAAACCAGGCTCATGCATCTTCATAAACCTGTTAGAAAAAGTAAGTTCCATTATGACCATACTATCTGGCCAGGTTGTTTGGGAAGGAGCTGGCTAACATTTTGGTGAGCAAACATCTTGATTTACTTAAAGGATCATTTCTTGCAACAGCCTGGTCTAGACTTAGCCTTTGTTTAGGACTAAAACATAAGAACTGATTCAAGGTACAATTACTGTTGAGTTGTTAAGTAGCAGTGACCAGCTGGGGGTCACTGAAATGCAGGTTCAGCATTCTCAGGGGTAGAACGTGCTGGACTAAAAGTAAGTCTTGTGTTACAAAATATTGCAGGGGAGAAGATCAGAAAAATGAAGTCCTTAGACTGGGATACCTGGGAAGGTTACAGAAATCCAGGTGAGGCAGAACTCTCTCATGAAAGGGTGAACAACCCTAAAACTGTTATTTAAAATAGTTATAAAGGAAGGGACTTCTGGAGTTCAGGAAAATTCCCTCAAAGGACCGAAGTCCAGCTCTTGAGGAGCAGACTGCAAGAACCCTGTGGTAGGGCAGGTAACCAGGATTAGGAAATGAAGCAGTTTAGGAGGGGCTTTGCAGAGCTGGGAGCCAGTGCTGTCTGAGTGACATCAGAGACGGGGCTGGGGAGAAAATCTGGGTGTGCAGGACTGTAGACAGAATTCATTTCCTGCACTACTTCTTGCCACTGAAGCGACTCCTCCATGTCATTCTGGAGCACAGGGCATGTTTGAGAGCCTGCTGTCCATCACCTCATCCTTTTGGGTGAGATAAGGAGCCTCCCTCTGAATCTCAAGTGAGGCAGAGATGCAGGAGCAAAGTAGGAAATTCAAGTGCAGGAGCAACAGGTGTATCAAGAGGTTTTAAAAAAGCTTGGGACTGAAACACTAAAGGTATTAATAAAAACAGGGCTGTCAAAAAAACAGCTTAGTATTCTCCATGACTAGATAATGTCTTAATGTCAGGTTATTTTTTTTTTAATTAAAGTATTAATCGGGGCACTGGGAATTGCAGATCAGCAACCCTGAACTCCAGTTTGAGAAGGAAAAGCTGAAGTTCTGTAGCTCTTCAGTGTGTGAGAGGTGGGAAGCAACAGAGAAAGGGGGTTGAATCAGGTGATCCCTTCCAACCCAGTCCATTCTTTGGTTCCATGATCAGTCCGGTTGGCTGGGGCACCTACCAGCATGTCTGAATACATTGACAAACAGCAGGATAAAAAATAGGCTTGTAATGAGAAGAGAAATATCAGAGAGTCCTTCTTTGGTTGCAGTTGATATTTGTCACTTGGGGAGCAAAAGGTAGACTCAAGTCTAGTTGGAGAGGGTGATTAAAGGCTTCCAAATCTGCATGTTCAGCCTTTGAGCAAATGAGTTCCATTCAGTGGTTTCATTTACCTCAAGGTTGCTGGGTAGGGAAGGGTTGATTTTCGTGGGACTTTTCTGGTGGTTGCAAAGTCTGGTCTGAGGGGGGAAACAAGCTCAGAAAATACAGCATCTAGATTTCTTCTGTAAAGCAACACCCCCAGTTCGAATTCCTGCCTTGAGCTGGACTTGCAGGTCTGCCAGATCCCAGAGCGTGCCTCGGCAGCTGATATTGTGGGTGTGTTCTGTTTTCTTTTATTTGTACCAAGAAAAAGCTGAAAGGTTTTGATTTTGACAATGGGCAGAACGGGAAGGAGTAGGGACAGAGGTCTGGGCAGCATCTTCCAGCTCTTGTCTAGGTCTGTCCTGGAAGGAGGGTTCTTGGTGTGTGTGCATGTGCTGTGTTACCTGTGTTACCTCTTCCCAAGAGACCCAGGAGGACCCACAGGTCACTGGTGTCAGCCAGAGCAATCTTTTGCTGCTCTGGCTTAGTTTTTGGCTTCTTAAAAGTCTAGGAGTCATGGCAAATACCCCGGCTTCCCCCAGCTTCCCTGTCTCCAGTAGATCATGGTACCAAAGAGTGATTGCTTTGCTAAGTCGTTGGAGTTTGCAATAGAAGCAGGATAACTGCGGGCACTGCGAGGCTTTCAGTCAGATTTATGTTTAAAAACAGAGCAGAGTGGTTGGGCTATACTGAAGTGACCCCAACCTGGCTATGGCTGCAAAGTTGAGAAGAGCATGATAAGGTCTGGTTCTGTGAGCATGGGGACATATGAGGCAACAGGCACTGGGGGGAAAAAAGCAATTTTTAATGCTGTCTTCGTATTCCAGGCTGTAAGTGAATTGCTCATTCAGGAAGAAGAACTCAGACTCTGGTGGCAGAGTAAATGGAGTGAAGGTGTGTAGCCTGCCACAGGAATCCTGCACATTCCAGATGCAGGCTGCTGAGCAGGAGCTCCTCTGTACCACAGCTCCTTAGACCCCCACAGTGTCCCTGTGCTCTCCCTGGTAATCGGGTGGTTGTCACTGGCACAACCTTTGTCCCTACCCCTAGAAATCCATTAGATTGCTCACTTCTAGTTAATTATACCAGCTGACTTTGAAGTACTCAATATAAAACCATCGTGGTATGCTTGCATGATAGTTATTTGATGTAAGACAACAATTTCTTGTGCTCTCTCGTTAGGAATTTGGGCTTTGAGTTTCACTGGGGTGTGTTGTACGTACCCAACTGCACAGGATCAGGCCCATCTCTGTTTTAAAATGTATTTCACATCTGCGATTAGAAATGTTCTAGGAAACCAATTAGAAGATCGAGTTTGTCTGTCACAGGCTCAGATGATCATAGCGACTTGTGCTAAAGGCTCCGTCCTCGTAGAGACCTGCACGGCTGCTTTGTGTAACTGCTGTCAGAGCTCTGGCGTTCTGGTAATAGTGTTTTTTAATCAATGTACTGAGTATACTCGCCTTTAAATCCTCTTAGGTACCGATAATTATCGCTGGTATTCTGTACATTAGCTCTGTACTAGCATTCACATTTGGACTAGGCTTAATAGCGTGAGTGTCAAAGATGACTTGAAAAAGGAAAATTAATTTATACCCTCCTCGTGTGGTTCTACCCCATGTAGTGGGTGGTTTGTAGAAGTACCAGAAGTGCTACAACTGTCTTCCCCCTTTTACTTGCTGTGATTCTCTGCAGGAGAACATACAGATTTAAGTCTGTTTCTCCATCCTTTGGAGACACTGAGATATTATCATGATGAGGTCCATGGAAATACCCAGACAAGCTGGGCCCTCACGCAGATATAAGGCATCTTTTCCATTTGTTGGTTTGTTGTTTTTTTTCTTTTTTTTTTTTCTTCTGCTGTCCATCCTCCAAGCTTTTTTGGTTGTTTTTTTTTTTTTTTATTGTGAAAAAGTTATTCCCTCATCTGTCAGTGCAACATCCTCTAGGATATTTGTGGTCTTCCAGGAAAGGTAGACAGGTCTGGAATAACTAATGCCAAAAAATTGCCCGTGGCAAGGGAGGGAACTCCTTGTTTGCAAGACAAACCCCATCCAGGCTTTTTTTCGGACACCCCCCAGCACACCACAAGGGTATAAATCCCGATTTTTTTTTTCCAGGTGGTCTTTAAGGCCAAGTAGCAGAGGGCAGGGTTTGCCCTCCAGCGGGGTTGCGGTGCATCCGCGCTGTCCCGCAGCTCCGAGCCCCCGGCACCCGGCATTTAGGGAGCTCCATGGGGTTGGCTTTCACCATGTCCTCAATTCGGATCCCCAGGGCAGAAAAATTAGGACTTTCTGAGTTAAAGAAAAAAACCAAAAGTGAAAAAAAAGTCTCTGGAGAGTTGTGTTTCCCCACAGCAGTGACGGCCCCTCAGCACCCACTTCTGTTCAGCCAGGCCCTCCCGGGTCAGTCCTGCTGGGTTTTTAGCCATCTTGACCTCATGTTTGCAAATATTATTGGTAATATAATGCTCTATGTACAAATGTCTGTGTGGCTCATGTGTATGTTCCTGTGGTTCAAGTCAGCCACAGACTTCTGGAATTTCATTGTACTTTGGTTAAATGTTGGACTTTTAACTCTTCTACTGTATGGCTTCTTGATTTCTCTTGTCCGATGTGGACCAACTCTATTTTTGGAAATAAATAAGCATGTAAATAAAATGAATGGGTTTATGCCACTTACAAGAAAATGCTTTATTTAAAATATACACTCAGTCTTGTATATTTTATGGTATCTCAGGGAGCAGCCGAGGCTCAGGCCCCAGCAGCCTTGTGCTGAGATACCATATTATGTACAAATTCACTTCCAAGTGCTTTTGGAAGCAGACTTCCCATCTCCTGAGCCAAACCCCTGTAGGACCAGCCTTGCGGAGGAGGGAGGGGGGAATCCAGAAACACGTTTAGTTTAAGGGGAGTAAAGGAAACAAACACTTTCCTCTCAACACAAGGCTTCTGGTTTGAGGTGTGTGGGTGCCAGAGACACTGCAGGGATGCCATGGGTCGGTTCTCAGCTCCTGCCAGGGAGCACATGGAGATCAGGAGCACGATGACATCTTTTTTTATTATTAGTTTTTTTATATTTTTAAAATTCTCCATATAAACCAATATTTACCAGTAATCCTGTGTTTCTGTTTTTGTTTTTTGGCAGACTTTTACCAGTAAATATCGGTTTATTCCTGAAACCAGAAGCCCTAAACATACCTTTGTTTATAAGGTCAGTTGGCATTTTGTCTCTCTCATTCCCCACTCCCCCCCCAGTACAACCCAGCAGGTGGTTGAAAGGTACCGAGTTCTCTTTCTAGTTTTCCTGCTCTGCATCTCTGGGAACTGGAGCCCGCAGGACCTAGAGCCTTCTGTTGGTAATGTAGATCCGAGTTTACAAATTATTCTTTTACCATTTTAAATCCTGCTTTTAAGGACAGAGGTGTTCCCGCCTGCCCACCACGGGAACTGCTAGAAACCCCTAAATTGCTCCTCCTCTCCGAAGCCTGCGGGTAGGTCTCTCACTAGAATCTTCAGGCTTGGGGCTGAGAAAATAATTTATTCCAAGATATACACTAAAAACTGCCATTTCTGGTTTACAGTGAGCAGGACTGGGGGAGGGAAGGGCGGGAAAGGAGTTTGAAACTTGCTTTTCCCCCTCATTTTTTTTTCTAGAAAGCAAATGTGACATGGGGAGGAGGGATAGAATGTGAAGGTGGCCCTTCCTAAACTCACTGTAAACTCTTCCTCCGAGGCTGGGAAAAAGGACAAGTGAAAGATCTGATCCTTAAAAGGACATCACTGGGTGTCTGAGACCCCAAAAAGCGATTGGCGATTTTTAAGGACTCAAATTGCTTTTGGTTTATTCCCAAGACAAATTGACTTGAGAGTGTTGAAGCCTCCTTTTTCCCCAGAAGTATTTGCCACCCAAACACTGCACGTTTTGTTAATACCCCAGAAACAGAACCTGATGAGGGATAGAAAATGAGTTGACTGCGCGGTCCCGGCCAATTTTTTTCTCCCAAGCAAACAAAACCCAAAAAAAAAAATAAAAATCCCCAAACCAAAACCCGACCCTGACCCTCCCCCAAAAAATAACCTCTTAAAAAAGCAAGTCAAAGAGGATCTCCAATGCCCAGTGTGGTTGTGTTGTCCATGGCTGACGAGGGTGTTTTTGGCATAGCTGCAGCCCAACCATGTCCCTTTAAGGAGCACCGTGGTTCGTTTCCTCTCACCAACCCCGAGCTGAGGGTTTGCTGTTCCTGAGAGCAGATGGAAGCTCCCGCAGCCTTAGTTGGAGTCCAGAATGAGGGGAGCCCTTCCAGCTGTGCACTTTGAGCTGAAAACTACCTTTCCTCCCCTTTTGCAGCCTGGGTGGTTCTGATTGCTGGCAGTTCTGTAATACAACCTTAATCTGAGCAGTTGAGGCTGGTCCTACCTTATCTTCAGACGTCGTGCGGAGGACTCCTGTTACCAGTTTGGTACTCAAAAGCTACACCCCACCATCAGAAGTCACTTTTTGGTTTTTTCCAAAGGCAGTGATAGCTTACCCTCTCTAGCTCTAATGGAAAAGCTGATAATTGCAATGCAACTTTCTAATAAATTGTTCATATATTCATAATTCCGTTGCAATCCCAAATTGGAGAAGAGATCTGTTAAAGGTATATATTAGTCTAGATTTTTCTTATTGTAAATACTGTAATTTTATAATACTGTCAATATTTTATTAACTTAGAAATATTTAACAGAGTTTAATCTATGGTAGTTGATTTATTTATAGGTTTATGTTGCAGCCAATTACATTCTAATGTAAGATTAACTTTCAGCATGTAAACTTGGAGTGAATATATCTTTGGAAAGATTAAGAGAGAAAACTCTCGCTCTTAATCTGTAGTATTTATCCCCAATTCCCAGTTGGGAATTATTTAACGAAATATTAGGAGGTTTTGAGAGCTGATGAATCTAATAACTGCAGTTGGATTTGAAAATTTGAATTTTGAGATGTACCTGGCTCTTTGACCCTGTGAACAAGTTCGTTTCAGTACCTGACCTCTCTAACACAGAAGTCTTTATTTTGAGCAAAGGGACACTGTCAGATCAATTTTAGCTTCTTTCTTTAGGGGGGAAAAAGAAACCACAAAATGCAGCCCTGTGGCATTAATTCCATTTGGATCTCAAGGGGAACAGCTCCTCTCCTGAGGATTTGGGTCCCTGGCCAGAGCAGCTTCATCCCTGCAGTCAGAGCTCAGGGAGAAGGACAAAAAAGTGCACAAAGCCTCAAACTTGACAATTTTTTGACCAAAGTGTTTGCTTTTTAAAAATTGAAATCTCTCTCTCTCTTTTCACCTGATGGTGTCCCTTTAGCATCATAAAGATGTTCATGTTCTCTGAAAACCATGAGAAGTGATTTTCTTTTCAAGGCAGGGGAGAATTGGTCTGTCATGTGTTTGCAACGCAACTTGCATAAAAATACCAAAAATATCTTGAGGGTTTTCACAGGCGTTGGTATTTTTTGAGTGTAAAAGTTAATCTTGATTAGAGATGTGCCAATCTTTACTGCTTTCCTGTAGTGTTGTTACACTTAGGCATTTCAGTTCACTTACAAATATATACTGTAACAGTATACTTTGTACAGATTTATTTAAAATTTATTTGAAAACTGAAATAAAGTAGGCAGAAAATAAAGATATTTATTTTTCATTTGACTATGTAAGAAGGTATCATTCTTTTGGTTTTAGTGCACTGGTGTACCAAGCCTCAGAACCACTGCTTTCTCCAGCTCATAGGATGCTTTTCCAGACTGTGGATACGTGTATGTGTACTGCTGTGTTGATAAGTAAATGCCAACGATGGAGTTCGTTGCTTTTATACATCCCAAAGAGAAGTTCTCCACCGTTCACTGTCTGTTTTCTGACCGAAAAGGCGTGTGTTTGTGAACAGTGTTCACGCCAGCTCTGCCATCCCACCCTCACATCAGCTCACACCAATGCCAGGATGGGAGGAGTTGCCTGCGTACCTTCCCCAAACACCCCGGGCATCGTCAGGGAGCAGTTCAAACCTGTGTCCTTTGGGCTTTGTGTAAAGCAAATGCAGAACGAGAAAAATCGAGATGTTAAATCCATTAGAAAACCAATTCCTTATTGTACAGTAGTATGGAGATCTCTAGTCAACCTGCCATTAATAATAGATTCTTATTTTTTGAATGATCTATTTAAAAGAACAGCAAGCATTGTATTTGCTAGTAAATCTGAAGTGTTTACATGGAATTACTAAATAAATTATTTGATCTAAGATGGCTCTTATCAGTGCTGATTTTTAATAATGGAAATTCCTTTTGGCAGCTGCCTTTTTAGTTCGTGCTGTTCTTTAAAATCTTCCAAAGCAGGTTCATTTTGTTGGGTTGTGGGTTTTTTTTTCTGCATCCTTGTGGCTCAAATTAGGTTCTGAGGAAGAGGCAGAGCTCGCCTCTCCCTGCAAGGCCTGACAGGAGTGCTACTCACGTTTTCCAACCCCTTCCCATCCCAAACAGCTGAGAGGGAGCAGGATGCTCTGAGCCCAAAGCCCTGAGGTTCTCACTGCCTGGGGCCTGGGCCTGCAGACACAGGATGGGGTTTTTTAGAAGAAAGCTTTGGTGTAGAAATAAAACATCACCCTTTGCGTTGTGACACTCCAGCAAGGCTTGGTCCTGCTTCCCGCTGTTCCAAGGCTGCTGGAACACCCTGCGCTCCCAGGCCTGTCCCCTGCTCAGGATCCGTGGGCAGTCGCCAGAGGCTGAAGCAGATTTTGGAAGGCAAATTCAGAGGCTCCCATCCTTTCCAAGCCCCAAGGGCCGCTCTCTGACGTTGGGGGACCCGTCTGTGCAGCCCCCCAAATCTCCCTGGAGCTCCGGGGGTGGAGGATGGGGCAGGTGCTGCCCTGCCCTGGCTGGGGGAGCTGCAGGTGGAGAGCGGCAGGAGGGAGAGGCAGGATGCAGAAATCGCGGTTCCAGGAGCAGCAGGAAGAGCAGGCAGGCGTTGCAAATGCCGATTCTGGCCACACCGTGTCCCCCTCCAAGCGCCGCAGACGCTGCTCCTCTGCCGGGCGCTGAAACCTGGGGAAAATGAAACCATCAATAACGCACCTGTCCCCGCACTCCCCGCTCCCAGGCTGGCGCGGACGAGCGCTGAGTCACCCTATGTTTAATTCAATGCTCCCAGCGCCACAGCCCTGGCTACAAACCCATCCAGTGCTTACATTATGCACCGGCAGAAATTTTTGTTGGACATGGATTTCACGCTTTGTGTTCAGGGCAGGATTCCTGTTCCACCCCACGCTCGCTCTGCTGGCTGGGGAGGGGTGAGCCCAAACCCTGCTCCACGTTCATGGACAGGGCCTCCCCCAGCCTTCCCCTGCCCCTTCCCTCTCCTCTCGCCCTCACTGGTTTGGAAAGGTTGGAGATTTCCATCCCCAGGCCCTGCAGCACCGCCCCAGCTCTCCCTGAGCTTTTCACCGCAGCAGCTCACCCATTAGGCCACGCTGTTTCCACTGGAAATTATTCTGCCCTCACTTATTCCTCTGAATAGCATATTTACACAAATCTCTGTCTCCTTTGTGAGCTAAACCATGGTTATGGGCAGTATATTCCTAGAAATTTGCTTTCTGGTTTGGGGGGGATTGAGCACACTGATAAAATGGCTCCATTTGTCTGAGTAACATCAGGAAAGTTATCTGGGCCAGATGCTTCTCCAAACTGATACCCACTAACTAGTAGTTGGTGTTAGAAGCAGGAAACAGTTGCTCTACACCTTATCAAGTCATGAAAGGCCCTTCTTCTGGAAGAAAATACTTCCTTTTTAGCTTCATTTCCCACTCCAAACCCAACACTCTCTTTATAGCACACAGGAACAACCCTCAGCATTGATCCTACTGCCCTCTCATGTCACTGCTCATTTAAATGCTTAAAGCAAAAACCAAACTGAAACGTCAGACAAAAACGCTGGTCACAAAGTTCTTGGTTTAGTAATTGTTCAAATTTGTTCGTCATGGATGGGGCAATGCTCCAGTAACTCAGATATGGAGCATCCTGAGCTGGCCTTGCCTCACAGGATGGCTCCCAACCAAAGCAATTCCTTCCATGCTGGCTTGCTTGGCACTGCAGAGAACCTGTGACTTTTCTGGGAATTGGCTAAAGTAGGTTATTCAAGATAAAAAGAAATGCCCCAGGGTGGCATTCCTGACCTGGGGAACCAGACAAGGTATTTTTGCTGCTCCACCACTGCTGCTCACATGGAGAAGTGACTCAAAAGCCAACTGGTCACTGCCCAATCCTTCCCAGTCCTGCCATGTGGGTGTTGGGAATAGAGGCTGCTCTGGATTTCCAGGAATGCATCTTTGCAATGAAGAGGCAGAGACATGAACTTGACCCATCTCCTAAGAGCTTCCCTTTCAACCCAGCTGAGCATGGGAATTGTGAAAGGAATACTTGAATTATTTTGTCCTGGATTTGTTTCTCCAAGCCTAAAATACAGAGATGCTGAAAGTGGGGAAATTTATAACTTAGCCAAAATTCAAGTTGGCCTGGGAATCAAGAGCTGTGACAAGGACAGAGGGCGATTCCTGCTGCCAGGCAAGGAGGAAGGCAGAGTGACTCTTGGGGAGCCACTGCTCTGCAGCCCTGGCCAAGCTGGGACAGAGACGGGGCCGGCTGTTCCAGAGCCTTTGGAGGCAGCTCCTGTCCCTGGGCTGCCATCAGGGACTGCTGGGGACATGAGGCAGCCAAAGCTCAGCCAAGGGATGTCTGGAAGACCCTGACAAGGATGCCCTGGGAGAGCTGTAAGCAGTGGGAAAGAGGAGGGGGCTGGTTTTGGGCTCGGCCCCGCTGACCCTACAACAGACATTTGCATCCCCACAGCTCCCTTTGCTCTTCCTCCCAGAAATGTCTCCCTGAGCCAGCCTGCATCCATCAGAGCCAGAGTAAACATTTCCAGGACTGACCAGAAGGACTGAACTGAACTAAAACTGGAAGCAGGGGATGCCCAAGGTGCCTCTCCCTGCCCTGCTGTGTGAGACAGACAGTAACAACAGCTGTAACCTCCAGCACAGCTCACAGCCGGCAAGGATTCCCAGCTGAGGCTGTTCATCTTGGTCATGGAATGAACCTGCACTGCACCTCTCAGGAATGGTCATGGAAAAGTACCTGGCCACGCTTTGCACCCTGCTCTGGCTGAGGGGAGGAGTGACAACCTGAGCATCACAAGGACAGTCAGTGGCCCAGGGTAGCTGCTGGGCTCCTGTGAGCACAGGAGGAGCTGCTCCACCCCAGAGTGAGCAATTCCTGCTCTTAGAGGGTCCCTAAAGCTTTTATGAGTGAGGGAATTCAGATTTGCCCCACCAGCTGGTGATGCTGCCCCTCACTTTGCCAATCCTTGAAGCCATCCCAAGGTGGTCCCATGCAGCTGAAAGACCCTGTTACTCCTCCAAAAATCACCTCTAGCAGCAACAGAGAAGTTGTGATTTCCCCATACCTGGGAGTGTTCCATCTAGGTTGGATGGGACTTGGAATAACCTGGTCTAGAGGAAGATGTCCCTGCCCATGGTGGGGAGGTAGAGCAAGATGAGTTTAAGGTCCCTTCCAAACCCAAACCATTCCATGATTCCATGAACAGCAACAGCTTTCCCTCCAGCTGTTGGTTCCCCTCTGCCCTGTAAGGGTTTGCCCAGCAAACCCTGATGTCCCCACAGACTTTGTGACCAGCACAGTGCAGGAAAGGAGTGTGCACCCAAAACCCCACAGCCCACACCTTTGGTGGAGCAGCAGCACCAAGGGGTGCAGGCACCTCTTCACTGTGCTGAGCACTCTGAAAGTAACAGCCTGTGCAGGATGAGCTGAGTCCCACGTGGGGAGCAGCAGGGATGTAGAGAATCCCTGTGCCTTGGTCCTGCTTCCCTTCCCAACAGCCCATGGCACTAAGTGTCCCTAATCTTGCATTTTCTGTGGTAAATTTCCCTTCGTTTTCAGCCCGCAGCTCGAGGATTGCTCAGCAAGCTGCTACTTCTCTGTGATGGAATTAGTGACAGTGGGGACAACAATAGGAATTATCCAGTGACCTAGGAATGACCTTTTGATTTTAAAAATCCGTGGCTCTACTAAGGGCTAAACATTCATGAACCTAAAGAAGCTCCTGAAGCACCAGCATTTGGGCAATAGCAAAACACCTGGGAAAGGTGATCAAGGAGGGAGCAGCCCCAGGAAGGGTCTCAGTGAGGGAAGGATCCTGCTTGGAACCAGGACAGGTACCCTTGAGCCCTGCTGGGTCACAGCCTGGGTGCCTCCAGGGACTGTGGTGACCCTATCCACACCAGGTCACAGCCTGGTGCCACCAGGGGCTGTGGTGTCCCTTGTGCTGGGACACAAGGGATCCCTGGCATGACCTGTGCAGCCCCTGGCTTTTTGGGAAGTGGGAGGGATTGCCCAGTCCATCCCCCAAAACAGCTGGGAGCACATGGCCCCTGGATGTGGAGCTGCTGGTGGCACCACCACTGCCCCATTTGTCAGTTTTACAGCCACCAAACCTTGCTGCCTGTGAGCTGGCACAAAGCTGGCACCACCCTTGGCCCCGGCAGGAGATGCCACGAGGAGCAGGCAGGACCTTCTCAGCTCCCATGGTGTCTGGGTCTGTCTCCAGAGCAGCAGCTCCCAGTGCCACTGAGGTGGGAAGGTGCTAGGCAGGGTGTCCTGGGCTATGCTGGCATTCACTCAGACTCACTCCCTTACAAACACAGCCTTCTGCCATGGTTTTGGCCATGATGGGCAGTGGGAGCCTGATGAGCTTCCCAGGAGATCTCACCTGCTACCTGAGCCCCTCTGGGGAGGAGGAGATGAACCTCAGACTGGGGGACTGGTGACCTGTGTGTTGTTCAGCCCCTACAGAAAGGGAAATCTCAGTCTCCCAGGATGGGTCAGGAAGCCAGGTGAAGGATGAATTTCTAGTGCTCTTTTTCACTTCATACCACAAATGTGCCCAGTGAGGTTTATCATGGGCTCCTGGGCCAGCACCCCAGCTCACCTCAGCCCAGTCCTGCCAGGAACATGAGCAGGCCAGGTCAGTGACAGAGTGGCGTCCAAACTCACTTGCAGATGGATGGAAAAGGAACCCTGGCAATGGGCAGACACACAGACACTGCCTGGGAACTGGGAACCAGAGCACCATTGCTGGGTGAAGCTGGATGCACCTCCCAGCCTCTTCAGGAAGAGGAGGATGAGGAAGGCAGTGCAGTGCTGGGCCCCTCTGGTGTAGAGCTGGGTTGGGGCCCCACTTCAATTGGAACAGAAATGGCTTTTTGCCTTTTTCACCTCCCAGTTGTGCCCCCTGAGGTGTTTCTGCCCAGACAGATCCTTGGCACAAAATGGGAATCAGTGATTCAGGAAAACAAAAACCATCTGTGGAGCAACGTCAGGGCTGAGACCACTTCTCACGTGTGAGCCCTCGGCAGACCTGCTCCTTGGGGAAAAGCACAGTTAGCTGCAATTTTTGTTAATGACACTGCTATTTTGAAAGGAATAACTCATATAATAATAATAATAATAATAGTAATAATTGCTTCCTGTGCATGCCCAGCACGTGGGCTTTGAGCTCAAGTGGAATATTAATAGTGATTAATTACAGCCCCTCTGACAGCAGCCAGTGCCAGGAGGGGACAGCCACCAGGGCAGCAGGCTCTGCCTCTGCCCTGTCTCTCCACATTTATATTTCATCAGCCAAGCCTTTTCTCAGCACCTTTCCTCCACCCAAGAGGTCCCCAGGGCTGTCCTGGGCCTCAAGGACCATCCCTTCACGAGGTTGAAGGAACCACATCTTCCCAGATTAGAGCCCTGTGCTAATATCTGACCAAGAAACTTGGCTACAAAATGCTTCTCTGTCTATTCTAGAAAAGCTGCTTTCCTGCTCCAAACAACGTGGTGATTCTCACTAATGTCACAGGAACATTTGGCTTAAATAGCTTCAAAATTAGGTTAAAAAGCTGGTCTTCCACTCTCTTTAGTAGGCACTCCTGAGCAAGCCATGTGCAAACCCATCCTCAGTGCAGGATGCCCCAGGAAGGTGTGGAGAGGAAAGGAAAGGTCTGGGTTCGGGGGGCAAGAGGAGATGGAGGCAACCCCAGGCTTTGGTCCTCCCAAACACTAGAGAAGGGAAGAGATGAGGAGCAGGTCCTGCCCTCCAACCCCTGACAGCCTGCAGGGCTCCCTGCCCTCACCTCCTGACCTTTGCCAGCTGGATTTGGCTCTCCGAAGGTGCCTGTGTCTTTTCTGACTCTGCCTCCTTTCAGCTTTTCTTTAATCTTTTTTTTTTCTGCCTTTTAAATCTTTTTCTCCAATTTCAGCATCTCTAAAGGATGAGTGAAGCCAACTGCTGTGAGCTCTGCTGTCAAACAGCTATTTACTAAGCACAAAACCACACTGTTGTGAGTATTGAAAAAATACCTATCAGAGCTTTTCAGGTCTCTAATCCAGCGAAGCACAAAGGATTTGGGGATTTCAGCAGCTCCTGGGCTGTCCTGAGCTCTCCTTCCAACCAGACATACAAAACCTTGAGTGCAAAGATCTGCAGAAGTTGTGTCCAAACCCAACACCATCCAAAGGAAACCATCACCACGCCTTCCCTGTACCTGGTTTCCCAACACCTCCTGCCAGGAACAGAGCCTGCCTTTTGCTTCCCAACTGATTTTGGCTGCCACAGAGGTTCCTCATCAGTGCATGAAGACCACACGTGCTGTGAAAGCTTCAGCCCATCAAAATGACCCCAGCCCAAATGCCTTGCACTTTAATTCTGCCCAGAGCTTCCACCTCTCCCTGACACATTGAACTAAATGTGTAAGATCAAATAAAATGCCGATTTTTAAAAAAAATAAATCCCAGAGAAAAGTACAAATCCATTTACAAGATTTATGTTTGATACAATCAAGCTCCAAGCCTGGGGAGGTGGAGGTGATAATACTTTCCTGTGCAGCCTATTAGATTAATCAGCTATAAAATACTGTGGGTTTATTGGAAAATTCCCTAGGGGTTGCATTGGCATTCAGAAAAACCAGGTTCTTCTTCCAGAGGGTGGTGGGGCACTGAACAGGCTCCCCAGGGAATGGTCATGACTCCAAGCCTGGCAGAGCTCCAGGAGCTCTGGGACAGGCAGAGGGTGGCATTGTTGGTGTGTCCTGTGCAAGGCCAGGAGTTGGATTTGATGATCCCTGTGGGTCCCATCCATCTCAGCATGTTCTGGGATTCTGTGATTCTGTGATTCTGTGATGCATTATTTTCACAATGGTTTTTTTACGTCCTTCCTGGCTGAGGGTTCCTCTCTGTCTCTCCTGGGCTTGCTTCCAGGGAAGCAGGGAATCTCTCCCAGGAGCATCCTGTCCCTCTCACTGCCACCCCAGCTCACTCTTCCAGAGGGCAGGACAGCTTTAAATGTGTCTGTCTGCTGAGACCTCTCCTGCAGCAATTCCCAGCAGGGTTTAACACCCCGAGGACCTGCAGAGCCAGGAGCAGGCAGTGCCAGCCACCCTGTGCCCACCTGCCACCCTGTGCCCACCTGCCATCCTGTGCCCACCTGCCACCCTGTGCCCACCTGCCATCCTGTGCCCACCTGCCACCCTGTGCCCACCACCTTATGGCTTCAGCCCCCTGGCAGGGCTTGGGATGGCTCTGGGGGCTGGGAAAGGGTTGCCCAGCAGTGTCCCCATAGTTCTGCCAGCAGTGGTCAAAGAGATCCCAAAATATCCCTCTCAGTACCTGGTTCTGGGGAAAAGCCCCAACTGCCTGGGCAGCCCACCTGGAGCAGACCAAGGAGCCCCCAGGGAAGATAAAATTCACCAGACACTCCCTCAATTGAAGCCTCTATGGGCAGATCCTCCAGGATAACAGGATGGAACCCCAAATTCACCCTCTGACTTTGCTGCCCAGCCTGGTGGAGGTGCCTCAGGAGGAAAAGGGCCCAGCACGCAGCGTGATGGGGCAAGGACAATGCAGGGGAAAGCAGAGACAAGGCACTGTCAAAAGAGACACTAATTAGTGCTAATTGCAAATAATCAGCCAGACCAAAGAGCACGAGGGAACCCAGTCCTGGCACAGGCAACAGCCCTGGCTGGGGTGAGGAGGGCACGTGCCAGGCAGGTCGTGATGGGAGAACCCAGAGATGGGGACCCCACTGCCTCCCCTCATCCCATATCCCACCCTGACAGAAATACCCACATGCTGCAGCACTCAGGGCTCCTCAAGCTGCTCCCATGTCCCCTGGCTGCAATTCCCAAGGATGCAGCATTCATATTACCCATCTTGGGAAATGCTGCTGCACAGGCCAGGATGGGCTACTGGCTACTCCAAAGGCAGGAGATTCAGCAGGAAGATGATCCCAGGAGATGCTGGGAGATGCCACAACACAAATCAAGCCTTGCTGCCGTCCTCCCACCACCCTGGGCCCACCCAGGTGAGATTCTCAGGGATCCTCCTGTGAGGCCTTGGGGCCCCTCTTCTCCCTGCAGGGATTAACCCATTTTCTCTAGATATTTGCAAGAGTCACTGATGTTACCAACACAGCAGAAGCTTTCTGTTGTCTGCAGTCAGTTTTTCCTCTCTGAAGGCCTCTCTCCTTCAGTTCTCCATGACCTACACCTGCAGCACTCCCAGCTCTCACTGCTTTGACCCCGGGATCCTCATGAAGCTCTTGGAGCTCAGAGCAGCTCTCCCAGCACAGCACCAAGACCTGCAGCTGCACCATGGCCCTGGATAAGCCCCCACCTCCCACATCCTATCCTGGTGCCTCTCTGAGACATCCTGGGTCGTGCACAGGGTGCTGGGGCTTGCCTGCGACACCAGGATGGAAGTTGTTCTCCTCCACGCTCATTACCTGGCTGTCTCCACTCCTGCAGGCTTTATTTGGCACCCACCCAACTCCTATGCAGTTCCTTCCTTCCCATTCCCTGCAAATTTTCCCAGAAGACAAAACATTCCCATCCCTGCCTGGCTCTGGAATGCCCAGCAGGGCACAGGTGCACCAGGTGAGCAGCACAGCAGGTGCTGAGCCAGGATCCTGCCAGGGCTGCAGCTCTTGTCTCAGCACTTGCACTGAGGAGCAGGCAGGACACATCTGCAGCGAGCAGGAGGGAGTGTGAGCAGCGTTTCCCGTGCCAGGCTGTGGGTAACACACGGGTCAGGGTCTGGTTCTGCACTGCTCCCCTCGCTGCACCACGCAGGGTGGAGACCCCTTGGCAGAGCCCGCTGAAAGGGTCTGAAAGAAAAGTTCAACCCTCTGTGTCCTGCTAGTAAACTCCCATTCATGCATGACTTCTCAAATGCCTTTTGAGTGCTTTCCTTTGCTTTCTGTGCCAGCAATGACTCAGGCTTAGATGTGCATTGTCAGGCAATCCGGAGCTGGCGTCTCGCTAGGAAACACCATTTGTTCAGCAAGAGCAATATTTAAGTGCCCTCTGGTGGTAACTCCCTGTGCCGGTGCTGGGATTTCCTCCTCTCCCTCCTGCCCGACATCCCCCGGGATGTTCCCTGGGGCATCAGCGCCGGTGCAGGAGCATCCCTGCCCTGCCAGCCCCGGCTCGCTCACAGCCCCATCCCGCTCCACTCTCGGCTTTGCGGCAGAGCCCTCGGCGTGTCCCTGATTCCATCCCTGCTGCACAGGGCCAGGACAGCCCCGGAGCTCAGCACTTGGCCTAGTTTGCTGCCCACGTGTCAGCTCATCCGTCCTGCCCGGCCCCATCCAGCGGCAGAGCCGCCTCGGCTGAGGATGCTCTGCCACCACCACCCTCCCTGCCCTTCCCCCGTTGGTATTTCAGCCAATTTCTGTACAAATTTGTACGTGTGAGAGATCAGGGTGGTTCAGCTCCCCTGCGCTGCACTAAAAGTCGTGGCCAAGCAGCAGAACGACCCAAAAGCTGCTCCCCAGCACGGAAAGGCTGCAGGGACAGCTCAGCCGAGGAACGAGCCCCCAGAGGCGCCGGGGAAAACCGGTTTTATAACGCGGCTTTTCCTGAAACTCCTTCTGCAGCTCACTGCTCTGTTTAATTGCTATAAAATACCTCACAGTGTCATTGTATTTTCCTTAGGAAAAAAGCATGGGAAATACCTGTGCAGCAGCTTCAGCTGCTGGCGGGGAGAAGAGGAATATGACAGAAAATATCTGCCATGTCCACAGACATCAAAACCCAGTCGGGACATTTCCTTAAGCGTGAAACAGGCATTTTAACGATGGCGTTGTGCCACCCAGCTCCCCTGGCACATCTTCAGCGACTCTTCCTGCTCTGCTCCACAAGAGGGGCAGAAAGAGGAAATGCAAAGCAAAAGTGAGGCTAAAGGGGGAGCATTGCCCCGGTCTGGGGTCCTGCAGACCCTGGGCAGATGTTGGGGATGTGCTGGTGGGATGGAACATCCCGGGGGCTCCCTCCTGCCCCCGGGCAGAGGGTGGCAACCCACCAGCCTCTTCACGTACGTGTTTGAACTGCTCAGTCCAAAACCTGTGCTGATCCCTCCTTCCTCTCACCGATCCCTACGGAAATGTCCTCACCTCCCCGGCTCAGCCCCCTAGGTGGCAGTGGCCACCCGAGCCACGCAGGAAGGCGCAGAGCTGTCCCCTGTGGGTCACACACCGCTGAGGGCTGGTTTGACAGCAAAAGGAGGAGTGACCCTTCCTGTGTGCCTTTGCTCTGCCAGGAGCTTTCATTCCGCAGGATGGAATTGGCTGCCTGAAAGGCTCATAAATTCGGGTCAAGGCTGACAATGCTTCATTTTTGTGTGCGCTGCTCCTGGCACTCAGATGAGATGCTCTCATGAAATGTGTGTGTGTGAGTGTGTGTGTGTGTGTGTGAGTGTGTGTGTGTGTGTGTGTGAGTGTGTGTGTGTGTGTGTGTGTGTGTGAGTGTGTGTGTGTGAGTGTGTGTGTGAGAGTGTGTGTTTGACTCTGTGTGTGTGTGTGTGTGTGTGTGTGTGTGTGTGTGTGTGTGTGTGAGTGTGTGTGTGTGTGTGAGTGTGTGTGTGTGTGAGTGTGTGAGTGTGAGTGTGTGAGTGTGAGTGTGTGTGTGTGTGTGAGTGTGTGAGTGTGAGTGTGAGTGTGTGAGTGTGTGAGTGTGTGAGTGTGTGTGAGTGTGTGAGTGTGTGTGTGTGAGTGTGTGTGTGTGTGTGTGAGGTACCAGCCCAGGACTGCGAAATAAAGCAGCCCAAAGCTGACCTCTAATTTGTCTTTCAGCCAGCTCAACAAACTCCCTGTGTCCCACAGGAGCAGCTCAGCTCACAGCAGCTCTGAAAATTCAAAGGAGCTGTGTAGCTGTTTAAATATAGGCTAAAGCAGTTATTTAAGTACTCATCATTTCTTCTGGCCCGTACAATAAATCAGCTTATTCTGCAAACTGTGCTGTGCTTACCTTGCTCTTCCCTGGCTGGGCTCTGTCCTGGTGTTCACTGTCCAGGTGTCAGTGAGGTGAAGGGGACAGGACACCCCTTGGTACCCACATGGACAGAAGAATGCACATTTGTGTCCTGGCTCACACCAAAACCAGCAAAATGAGCAGCTCTGTGGCTGAGCCACCACCAGGGTCAGCTGGGTACCTCTGTAGGCTGTCTGTCCTTTACACAAACACCTGGCAGGACCTGCTCCAGCCCACATTGTCCCACCTGCCCCAAAGCTCACGCTGGCATTTCTGTGCCACATCACAGAAAAACACACCCCAGACTGGCTGGGTTGGCAGGGACCTTTGCAGGCCACCTGGTCTGACCCCACTCAGCCACAAGAGCCCCTTGACCATGACTTTGCCCAGGTGGCTTTGAACTCCTCCAAGGATGGAGATTCCACAACTCCTGGGCAACCTGTGCCAGTTCTCAGTCATTCTAACAGGGAAAAAGTTGGGGTTTTTTGCACTCAGAGGGATCCCCCAGTGTTTCCATTTGTGCCCATTGTCTTTGTCCTGTCACTGGGCACCACTGGTTAGAGCCTGGATCCTTCCTCGTCTCACCCTCCCCTCAGGTATTTGTACACACGGGTAAGGTCCCCCTGAGCCTTCCCTTCTCCAGGCTGGACAGTCCCAGCTCTCTCCTGAGCCCTGCTGCAGTTCCTCCACCAACTCTGTGGCTCTCCACTGGACTGTCTCCAGTTTCTCCAGTCTCTCTTTGTGCTGGGGAGTCCAGCACTGGACACAGCACTCCAGGAGTGGCCTTCCATGTGGAGAATCAAACAGTGATGATTTTCTTGTTCTTCATGGGCCTGGGAATGAGATCCAGGATTAGTTGTTCCCATTCCAAGGATGGAGGGAGGCAGACCAGCCTGTAGATCCCTGGATCCTCCTTCTGGCCTTTCCTAAAGACAGGAGTGACATTTGCTTTCCTGCAGGCTTTGGGTGCTTCTCTGCCTTATCCAACAGGGCTCTTACAAGCAGATCTATGAAGAGGCTGAATTCTGCTCTCTCGGAGTCCAGGGTTGTGCTGTTGCTTTTCACCCTCCTTCCCTTCAGGATTCTGAAGTCTACAGTCCCTGTCCTTCTCATGACCTTCAGGATGAGGCACCTGGCTCTCCATCTCCACCAGTGCTCAGCAGCCAGACAGGCTGTTTTCATCCCAAACCTGATTAATCAGCTGTAGACTCTCCGTGTTTTCACCTCTCAAAGCCGAAAGGCAGCTGCTTCCAGAATCTCACCCTGTGCTGACCAGGACTGAGTCTCCCCTTGTGCCAATGAAGCTGAAGAGACCAAGCACCTTTGCCCTGCTCCCCAAAAAGCCAGGCTGCAACAAGGGGTCAGAAAGCCCTCCTGGGAGCCCTGGGACAGAAAGGATTAATAACATCTTGGACTGACAACAGTGAGGCTGTGCCTGGTGGCTGCTCAGGAGCATCGGGGCACAGGGAAATGGCACGTGGGCTGTTGGCCCCCTCAGTGCTGTGTCCGGGCATTTTGGGGACAGTGACATTGCAGGAGAGCAGCCTCAGTGAGCAGGCTGGGTCCTGCTTCCCAACAGCAGCAGCAGCATCTGTCTGGTCTCCACCTTGGAACATCTCTGTGTTCAATTAAAATAATTAAAAGCATGGCAATCCGAGCAGCTGAGGGCTGTTCAGAGCCCACAGGCAGGAGCTGGCTGACGCCTGTGCCAGCCTGGAGAGGGTGAGGAGCAGCCTCCTCTGCCCTGGTCCCGGGGTGGGTGGCACAGCAGTGTCTCTGCTCTGGGCTGGAGGTGATGATTGGGATGCCCAAGGCCCTGGTTTTGCTGAGTTCCCTGTGCAGCTGCTGACCTGGGAGTGAAGCCAAGCCCATGGATGCACACGGAGTCCCCGTGCCCGAGCCCTGCCGAGCCCCTGGGAGCTGCTGCCTTTCCTCCTGAGCTGGGGCAGCTGGAAAAAGAGGGGACAGAAGCCAGAAGTGTCCCTGGCACTGTATGGACTGCAGGGCTGTGGCAGCCTCTCCCCTGATGCTGCGGCAAGGCCACAGTGATGATATCTGTGCCCATTCCCAATGCTCCTTGGCTCAGTGCTTCCCTCTCTGCTCACTGCAAAGCTGTCTGTACCTTTCTGTAAATAAAATAAAGCTACTGGGACACCAACAAAAGATTGACTTTTGCTTTCCAGGACTCCAGCAGTCCAAGGGTGATGCATCTTCCTTGTTTGCTGAGGTTTTCTCCAGCAAGGTGCTGCAGGCTGAGGAGGGGACACTCATGGGACCCCTGTCACTCCCAGGGCCTCCTTCCCTGCATGCCCTTTATGCCCAGACTGCCCGCACCACCTTGGGCTCCCTGTCAGGGCACAATTCCACTGTCCCACGTCCCTGGACTTTGCTGTGGTTTCCTCTGCTCACCCCACATGCCCCTCCCAAAGCACCTGTGCTGTCACTGTAAAAATCAATGCTGATTTTCCTCCCTCCCTTCGTTGTTAAACTCTTTTACATCAGCTACCACTTCTTCCAGTTCCATGTATTTTTTGATGTGGAGAAGTGGCTCATGAGCCACTCCAAGGAGCCACTGTAATTCCAGAGAAATGCAACGCTCCTGGAAAGGAGCTGGTAAACCCACTGTTATTTTCCTCCCTAATTGCAATTTCAGTGACTCATCCCTGGTGCCACACTGCAGTGCACAGCCATTGTGTGGATTTTTACCCAATCTTGAGCAGTCACAATTCACTGCTCAAGTTTTCAGGCCACCCAAGCCATTAGGAAAATAAATGTAAAATAAAAACCTGCTGGTACAGTTGGCTGGCAGAGCAGCACAGCCCCTTGGGACAGCAGCAGAAGAGAAAGGCATTCAGTGCTCTCCAAAGCTGCTGTGGCCAATGTGGCTGAGCCAGAGTGAGCTGCTGCCTGAGCGTGTGCTCTCGGAACAAGAGCTGATTCTCTCCTTTCTCCTCTCCCATCCCCTTCCTCTCCTCAGCTCTATCACAGCCCCATTCCTCAGCTCTATCTGTAGGCTCTATCCCAGCCCAATTCCTTCCCCACCCACCCAGATCCCATTCCCCATTTTTATCTCATGTCTTTCCCTACCCCATCTAACCCCACCTCAATCCCAATTCCCATCCCACTCCACTCTTTCCACATCCTCCCCCCCTATCCCTAACCCCATCCCATACCCATTCTGTAACTCTCTCATTCCCATCCTACCCCTCTGTTCCTGTTTGCACAGGGCTCCCAAAGCCTTGCCCAGCCTCCCACTCTCAGGGGAGAGGACTCTGGGCACCTCTCCTGGGCGGATGATAGTGCTGGGCACTCACAGGAGGGGAGGGATGCCCTGGGACATGGACCAGAGTTCATCCTCGTGTCTGCCAGAGGAGAAAAAAGGCTTCCCTGGGAGCTCTTGGCCCTGGCCCTGCTCAGGCTGTTGATTCACTGCTCAAGATCCTGTTGGCCTGTTTATATAAGGATCCACAATCCTGGGTTTGCTTGGGCCATTCCCCAGCTTTTCTCCCTTTCTCCCTTGAGGCAGAAAGATGCTGACTCTGGCCACGAGTTTGGCAGGACAGCCCTGGGACTGCCCTG
>JAHLSL010000079.1:211448-235418 GCA_025920805.1 Petroica traversi | reverse complement strand
CGGTGCTGCCCGGCGCTGCCTCTGCGGGCGCCCGGAGCGGCCGGGCACGGGTGGTGCTGATGCTGGGGTTTGTTCAGAGGTATGGCAGCACTCGGAGTGGGAATAATAGTGCTGCGGTGTGTTTAAATGCCGCTGTGGTTGTCCTGGATTGCTGCTTTCTGCTCCTCTAGCTGAGGAGACCTCATTTGGTTAATGAAATGTCATGGTGAAATAGGAGAATGAGGGAAGGAGGGTTCTTGTCTCCTCTGCCGCATGGATCTGCCGCCCCTTCTGAGGGCACTGGGCAGCACCTCTCTGTCCGGGCTGGTGCCAAGATCTGTCCCACCCATCCCAGATTCGTGTGTAGCTTTACCTGAAAGGAAAAAAAAAACAAACAAAGAAGTGCTTTTTGCTTTTGATGCCTGCACTACGAGACGTGTGTGAACAACCTGATTGTAAATAGGGTAAGCCTGGGTAAGGTAGTGAGTGTGGGTGAGTTATAATGACTGTGCTGAGCAGCTGCCTTCTCCTTGTGCTGTGTAAATATAGTGATAGGATACAAGGTGTGGGAAGTGCTGCTGTGCTGGGAAAGGGGTATTTCTCAGCAGTTGCTTAAATAATAAGTGACTCTCCCTAGAAATTTTTGATGATGTTAATAATAATATTACTGGTATCAGGTAGACTGAGGAGGAGGCTGAAAACACTGAGACTTTGTAAATTTTACTGATCGTATTTCAGTGCTTTTTGGGGACAGTCAGGGATTAATGTGCACGTTAGATAATCTTCTATTGCGCAGAATAGTGGTTTTACCAAGCACAGGAACTTCTGGAGCACCAAGTCTGCTACGCTCTGCCCCTTATTCATGTGCTATAAAGGCCATCTTTGTTAAATACTGATTTGTCATTCCCCGAATGGTGTGAGAGCTGTAACTGATAATCTGCAGAGGCTGGTGGGTGTCCTTGCAGCAGAGGTCGAAGAGGAGGCTGTCCTGTGAAGGAGTGGCTCTGCCATGGGTGGGGGCTCTGTGTGTGCTGAGCAGACCCTGCGAGGGAGTGCCCTGGTGTCACTCAGAGCAGAGGGCTCTGCTGCTGCTGTGTCCCCCCAGCTCTGTGTTACATTTTAAATTGGCAGTGGTTTGCTGCTCACAAAACCAGAGGTGTTCTGTGAGTGTGAGCAGAGATGTTCCTGCTCACAGCATGGTGCTGGGGTGATGGAGAAGTACCTGGAGGGCTCTGTGTGCCATGAACAGAGGAGTTACCTGTTCTCAGGTAGTTCTATGCAGGATCACATGAATATGTTACTTGATTTATTTTTTTTTCTACAAGGGCAGAGCAAGCTCACGTAACTCTGGATTTCCGAGAAACAGGTCTGCATTTCTCCTGTCCCCTGTTTGTGATCTCTCTGTGGCACAGCTGGAAGCTTATCAGGGGTCCCTGAAAACTTCTCGTGGGAGCTGGAGCCTTGAATGAGCAGTTTCACTCATTCTCTGCTGTCGATATCGACATTTTCTACTCTCTGGTTGTGTATCCTATCTTTCTCAACTTCCTGCTGCTGACCTCAAACCCAATGGCTCAATGAGTAGAAAATAGCACCGTCATTTCTGGGAATAGGGAAAGATGGGAAGGAGCCCGAGTCATTCAAGCAGGCGGTCAGCATTGCCAGGCCTGGCATCCTGCCCGCAGCAGCCTGGGAGCCTCCGAGCCTGCTCAGCCCAGCGTGGGAGAGGCTGCCTTCCCCAGGATTTGGGGTGAAGTGCTTGGCCTCACCCCTGTGCTGAGGGGCAGGCAAATGCTGTATCCTGGTGCTTTTCCCAGCTGGGATCCCCTGACGTGGAAGTGCGGCCCTGGGAGGGAGCAGTGCTGTGCTCCAGTGCCTGCCCACAGCTGCCTGGGGTTGCAGGGGGCTTTGGAGATTGGCCCTCCTTGGAAGCATCTGGTCTGTTGTATTCCTTGTGCCAGCACCAGCACTGCTGTTTCTGTCACTTTTATATCAGAGAGAGAGATTTCCACACGAGGATTATAATGTATTCTTGAGATTTTACCCGCTATTGAGGGCAGTCCTCTGAAGCATAAAAGTTTTTCAGCCCCTGACAGGGTAAGGCAAAGGTTTTCTTGGTTTGGTGACCAGTGGTATGGGAGGAACTGGCTTGTAGCCCGTGACAAGCAGAAATTAAAGAGGATTCTTGCATATGCCCTACAGGCAAAGCAAAGCATCATGTTAGAGCCACAGGAAGGAAATGGAAAAGCAGAAAAGGCGAGAAAATGTGAAGGGGGGCAGAGAAATCTCAGACTTAGTCCATTTTCCAGCCTATTGTAGAAATCTCTGAGTAGTGAGATTTCAGCTGTGGAAAATGCCTGTGTTTCTGTCTGCACACTGCAACATAACCGAGCCTTGGGAGCTGTGTGTGCTTCTGCTTGAGGTGCTAGAAAATCACCATGGGCTCTGGGAAGTATCTTCCACTTAATCCACCAGTGTTTCAGAGCTGGGGAAGTTATCCTGAAAGACTGCTGCTGTTCCATGGCTGGAATGCTGCCAGAACACCATCTGAATAACATATGAATGTGTTATCTGTGCTTATTAATTTTCTTGCCAGTCACATTGTTTGTTTCGCATTCTCTTCTCAGATAGACCAACAAAGCTGCTTGCTTTAACTATTATTCACAGGTCTAGTTTTACCTGACAATCAGATGTTTTCATTGAGTTTTTTGATGTTTTGGTATTTGTTGCACCTTAAAACAGTCAGTACACCACTTTAACAGCAAACTGTGGCAATGTATTTCTGGAATTATCTTAGGCAACATATTGTACGAAGACTTGAGTAAGAGCAGTGCAGGCAAAAATGTTCAAAACCTGAAATCAAGATGCTGATGCTTCTCTCTGAAATGATTTCTGTGTAAAGGACTTTGCTTTTTGGTGTTTTGCCACAGGCAGTGCTGTACCTGGGCAGAGTCTCACCTGGTGTGTCAGCCGCAAGTGCCGAGGCTGATACCACCTGAGAGGCTGTGAAGTGATGCTTTCTGGCTTTGTAATTGTTAGTTCCTGGTGTTTATGTTTCTAAAACCTTTCATCAGATGTCTGAGTTCATGTAATAACAATAGCAGGGCATTGGATTTGATTTTTTTTTTCCAATAATACTTTTATTGTAGGAACTGTGTCAGCTTTGTGCCTTCCTTCTGCCATACAGAGCATGTAGGTACACAGTGGGCAGGCAGAAAGTGATGAGCAGTGTTTCTGAAGAGGTTTGTGTGTTGGTAACAATTGATGAGACATTGAAATTTGTCTGAAGAAGCAAAATCCTGGCATGCAATCCTGTGTGGGTGTGAGGGTGCATTGGTAAGAGTTCTGCAGAGATCTGTGACTGTGGAGCTCCACAAAGGATGTTGCCTCTGAGGCAAAAACTGTCAGCAGGACTACAGCCCTTTAGAGCTGATCAAATCCCAGTTCCTGGAACCAAAATCACCTGGAAATGTGCGTATCCAAGAAGGCAGGGCAGACAGTGGGACTGGGGAGCTGGGACAGTTTGTGGGGACACCAGTGTCAGCCTCAAACATCAGCTGCACTTTCTGTTTTCACACATGGGCAGACTTCAGACCTCTGGAGGGCTTGGAGGATACCAAGAGGAGGGAATACCTGGCTCAGCAAGGTTAAATGCTTGTTCATCCAAACCGCTGCTCAGTGCACAGAGCTGCCTGATCTGGTGGCTTCAGCCACATGAGCTGCAGTGCAGGAGATGCCTGGCAGCCACTCAGCTAAACACGAGGAAATGCCCCTCTTCCCAAGGACTCTGAGTGTCCTGGAGTCTGGGACACCTCTTAAGGAAATGGGCTTGAACAGAGGAGTGGGTTTTAGCTTTTCCTTTTACAGCACAAAGCTGGGCTTTTTTGCTTCTGCCCAGACCTGCATTTTTGAAATTAAAGTAGTTTTGAACAGCTTTTGTCAGAAAAGGTGGGGGCAACTCTTGTTCTCCCTCAGCTATTACTCTAGGCTGATGGAGCTACCTGGTGAAGTGGGAGGGCAAACCAGGGAGGAAGCTTTTCCTGGAAGCGAACCGAGCAAGAATGGAATCTCTTACAATTTATCCTTAACGTACCTTTCATACAATCACTAAATGGAGCTGACAAATAAGCTGGTAAGAGGGAAACACAGAGCCAGTGCCATTTAAAAGCCACTTGTGTTCTTTTTCATTTGGATACTGTTCATATGAAATGTAATTTAAATGCTAGGCTGGTTGCCAGGAGCTGGATTGTTGATGTTAAATGTACTTTCCATTAGAGCTCTGTATTGGAAAACTACTTCCTAGCGCTGCAGGCATTGGAAGGGGTGGGTTACATCAGGGTGCCCCAGTTGTCCTTCTCAGGGTCTGGCCTCTCGCCGTGCCCTCCATCTTCATCTGTGCAAAGACCAGCAGAATCAATACCTGTCATACCCAAAACGTGATTCCTCTGATTCCTCCTGACTACAGCAGCACGAGGTTCTGCTGTCCTAAAAACAAGCAACTTCCTGCTCTTCAATTCCAATAATCTACTAATTGCTTTTGCGTTGTTCAGGGCTTTTTTTTTTTTTTTTTAATGCGTTCCAGATTGCTGCTTTCCTTTGGGTTTTGTTGTTGTTGTTTTAATTTACTAATCCCTCATTTGTTTTCATAGGGCTGTTTCTTGTTCTGTTCCTTATGCAAGAGAAGGCATTTCGCCCTGTTTCAGCACCCTGGTTAGATTGTCCTCTCACCCCACAAGCACAGCTCTTTATTTAATGGATTCTCTTGCACTGGAGATTGCATTTGAAGGATCTGGCTTGCAGGCAGCTGTCCATAGGGGTTGGTATTTCTTTGCAGGTGAATTAGGAGCTGTGAGCACCTTCTGTGTAAAAAGGCAGATGGTTTAATGCGTGCTCTCCTCAGTTTTGCCAAGGTAACTAGGTGCCAACAGGTAGAAGCAGATTCCTACTGCTTTCCAGTCATTTGGGCAATAATTATGGTGGCCATAATTAGTCTGACCTCAAAAAAGATGTTTGGGAGCACCAGCCTTGTACGTGGCATTTTGGAGGAGGGAAAAGGGTGAAATTGGGTCATCTTGGCAGGCTCTGAAGGGTCTTTGTTTGGGCACCCCTTGTGCTGAGAGAAGAGTGTTCTTCCATCATGCTTTCCCTTATTATCTTCATTCTTGGTTGTTTTCCTGCATGATGTTACCTTCTGACCAAAAGTCCTCCCTCTCCAGTCCCCCAGGCTGTGCCACAGGGCTGCAGTTGTAGAGTGACATGGCTAACAGCCATCTAAATTAGGCTTCCTGGTCCCTTTTTTTCTCGTTTTAGAGGTGGCAACTTGTGGATGGTGAGGCTTTCCCAGGTTGAAACTAAGGCTGTTTTCAGAGGCTGTGGAAGAGTCAGTGAAATGGCGGAAGAGACTTTGTGTTGTCACTTGGGTGAGCAATGTGGTGAGCTGTACGTGTGCAGTGACAGCTTCTACAGCAGCTATTCCCACTTGGAAGCATCTTGCTTTTGCAATTACGTGCAGTGCAGCTTCAGCTCTGTTTTTAGCTTGATGGATGGCAAGAGCTGCCCTGGGAGTGGGCTGGGAAAGGGGTGGGAAGCAGGAGACAGCTGTGGCAATGTGCAGAGAGAGCCTGCCTGCTTCCTCCTAGACAAATGGTGACACTAAAAGGCACAGTGATGGCTGGGAAGAATAATCACGGAATGGTACAGGCTCTGTTGAAGCAGACAGTCTTCATCTCAGGAGAGATGCCTGGAGAAAAGAAAAACAATAATAAATTCATGAGTGTGCTGGAAGAGGAGGATCAGGAGCAGTGGCTGACTGGTTCTGTAGCAGCTGCCTTGGTTTGCTGGCCTTGTACAAGGCAGTAAGCGTGAAGCAATCAGAAGTCTTTTCGAAGCTTATGGTGAAATTTGTTTCTCTAAGGATTGGTTGCCAAAATTGACAGGTTAAATATATATATGTGAGTGTGTGTGTGTGTGTGTATTGAATGCAAAGCATTATAGTTCTGTACTTGCACCTTTGGCTAAGCCTTAGCCAACAGCCAGGTTACAGCTGTAGAGGGACTGATATTCTCCCACAGGATGTTGGTTCTCACCTGTTGGTACCTCTGTGTGTACATGCACATCTGGTGCTGTGTTCATTTTCTGTTCAGCATCATACTTCAGTGACTTCTGGTTTGCAGACCTTTTGAGCAACAGTGCAGCTTTCTGGGTTTTGATAAGCTGCTTGTTTAAAAATGAAACCCTGCTGTTGGGGAAGGGGAAATAGTGTTTACTCAGCAGTGTGGAACAAAGGAGTTTGAGCATAACTTAAGTACAATGGTGTACTAATGAACTTGCCCCTTAGCAAAAGTACTGATGCAGTGGGGAGGAGGAGCAGGATCGTGGTTTGCCATCCTCTTCAGATGGATTAGCAATTTCTCTGTTGTCAAGCAGCAACAGACAGGACAAATGCTTAGTGACAGTCAAGGAAGTCTCTTTGTTTGCAAGGAAATCTCTTTGTGAGGCTGTGCAGGGACCACTGAGCTCTGTACTGGCTCTTCCTGCTGGACCTCCTGCAGTGCCATGGAAAACAAAGGGCTTCACTGGTGGTTGGCTTCTTTCTTTTGAGCTTTGCCTCTGAGAGGTGCTCGCTAGGAAAGCCACAGATAGAAGCTCTCATGCAACCTCACTGGTTGCAGCTCACACAGAATCACTAGCTGGGCTGAGAACCTTCAGCAAAGCTTGGTGATGCTTGACTAAGAGCTCAGGTATGTCTCTGAAAAGTATCTACTTCATGATTCAAAGCCCTGCCATGCAAATGCAGGTGAGGAAATAGGGCTAGGAAGTATGTAAAATAATATATGAGGTCATGAGAGTGAAGGGGTTGTCACACAGCTCAGAAAGGGCATGTGTGTATGTGTAGCAATGGCTGGCAGTGAAATTGGGGGACAAGATAAGATTCTTTCCCAGAGCTTAGGTCCCACAGCTACCACCTGGGTTTGCTGAATGCCTTGATGAATTCTTCAGGAGTTTCCTCACTCATCACAGATGAATCCCCACTGGCTGCTGAAAGTGCTCATGCTGGACACTCTCTTTTATCTCTTTTCTAATCTCAGTTGTGTTACTTTACCCTCAGCTGTGGAAGATGCTCTTCGTAATCTTCAACTTTTCCTCTGCCCAGCATCTGTACAGCTGACAGTAAGTTCTGGCCAGTTTTCCCCTCAGTCCCTCTCCCATATCAGCAAGTGGAATCTCAGTTACTGCCTCCACTCCAAACCTGCCTCTTCTTCAAAAACTGTTTTGACAGGGCTAACACAGAGCAGGTAAATAAAGAGCACTAGTAGTTCTTTCTTGTTCCCTGTGCTGCAACTTCCCTGTTTGCTCAAGCCATGGGTTTTTAAAGTCACAGATGTTTCTGCAGAGCTGCTGATGTTCAGGGGTTTTTTCCCCATGGCTGTTGGTTTTAACCACGCTCTCATCACCCTCTTTCAGAGGTTTCTGATCCCCACCTCAGCCCTTTCAGTGTGGTTCCACTGGCTCCAAAGGGATTCTGGCATCTTCCCACTCTGGGTGCTTGCACAGAGGCCAGGCAGGCTCCCTGTTTGGCTACAAAGGGAATAAATAGCCAGTCCTGATGGAGAAGGTGGCTCTGAGCAGTCCCAGCACAAGTCCCCATGGCAAGGGAGCAGTGGGATGGCTGAGTTTGTTACCCACTGACTGAATTTCATTTCACAGCCAGCTGAAGAGTTACAGCATGTTAAACTTTGCTTTAGCACTAAAACATCCGTAATATTGAATGTAGATAAATGAATTGATGCATATGAAGGGACAGGAGACAAGACTGATCTTCCCTGAAAAGGGTGGGCTGAGTTGATTGTCCTCTTGGGCAGAAGGACTTTGAAATCCTGGGGTAATCCATGTGAGTCTGCTGGAGCTGGACAGTGCTCCTCAAAGCAAGCTAAGCCCAGGGGTTCTTAAGGTTTACATACAAAACATGATCTGTTGTTTGCTGCCTTCGAATGCCTTGTGTTTGTGTGTATATAAAAACACATATTTGTACCTAGGGTGCAATTTTACACCCTTGAACAGAGAAGGAGGACATGGATGGAGAGGTTGTCCCCTGCCCAAGGAGCAGACAGTTGGCTGGGGCTCTTTGATCAGGAACAGGGCATTCCCACATGCCACCTCCCTGGGCAGGTGCATCCCTAAATTCAGGAGGGTGACCTCCTGCAGTCACCTCAATGGAGCAGGGGCAGTTTGCCACAAGCAGCAGTGTCCTGGATCCCCTCGTGCCAGGACCAGGCACAGCAGCTGGACATTGGGCCAGGGAGGCTGAGCAAACCAAGGGCTTCACAGGGTTGCTTGGGCCATTTCTGGGCTCCAAAATGGAGTACATGCAGTGGTCTGTAGGTACACACACACACACAGAGTCACTGTGGCCTTGTTCTTCCCTGAAACTTGATTTTGGATGTTATTTTGGGACCATTTTCTGGGTTAGATGAGCATTAGTGGCCTGTTGTGTCCCAGTTCTATAATTGATTGCATTGGAGTGAGTTGTAGGGTTTGCTGCCTGCCTTTCCCTGCCTCCCTGAAGGAAGAATTTCCTTGCTGGAGACTTGGTAGGGGTGTTGCATTGCAGTGCAGTGGTTAAAGAGCCTCAAGTTAAGTGTATGTTGTGCTTGTCAGTTTTAAAGTGAGCAGTTAAGTGGTCTGGCTGGCTGAGCAGTGGGGAAAAAAAAACAAACCATAAATAAAATTCCTGTAATCCCTGGCATTGGTTAAGCAGTTAAAACTCTTGACAAAGCCATTAAAAGACATCGTCTGCAGGGTACAGCACTGCCTTAGCAGTTAGCTGGGACAATTTTGTGAGGGGAAGAAGAGGGACACACATTGATCCTTCACTCTGGTGACCAGTGACAGGACCCAGGGAAACAGCTGGAGCTGTGTCAGGGCAGGGTGAGGTTGGGTATTGGGGAAAGGCTCTTTCCCAGAGGGTGTGGGGAACAGGCTCCCCTGGGAATGGGCATGGCCCAAGGCTGCCAGAGCTCCAGGAGCACTTGAACAACGCTGTCAGGCACGGGGTGGGATTGTTGGGGTGTCTGTGCAGGGCCAGGAGCTGGACTGGATGATCCTTGTCCAACTCAGCTTGTTTGTGATTCTGTGACTGTGCCTGGCTCGCACACCGAGATGAGCTAGGATGGATTCAGGTGAGTGCCAGCTGCAGCCTGTGAGCCTCGAGGGCTGCTCGGTGTCCTCCTGGGCGGGATGGCAGCCCTGGATCCCGGGCTGTGTGCGTGGCAGAGCCCCGCGGTGCCACTTGGCATCGAGCTGGCGACCTTCGGGCAGGAGCAAGGCGTAAACAAGCGGGAGCCTTGGGATCCTTCCTCGGGGAGGGACAGCAGGCGCTCCCAGGCGGTGAAACAGCCGGCTGTAAACAAACAGCTCGCTAACCCTGCCAGGGACTGCGGCAGCTAAACATAGCCCCAGGGGCTGCGCCCGCCTGGCCTCTGCCCCGCACATCGCGCTGGGCTCGGTGCAAAGGTGAAATTCTTCGGGCTGCGTCGGCCGGGGCTCGCTGGATGTCCCGGTGGTTTCTCTGCCCGTCCCCGGGAGCGCAGTGCCCAGCACTCAGCCCAGCCCGGCTGCGTGCCCATCCCAATGCCATCCAAAGGGGATCCTGCTGGCCAGCCTCTCCCACCCCATCGAGCCTCGATGGTTACTCAAATTATGCTCCTGGTTTTTCTCCCTGTGGCTGTGGGAGGAGGTGTGTAGCAAAAGGAAACTGCTGACCCGTCTGCACCCTGTAATAGGGGAAGGAAATAGTAGGGTATGGCTGCTTCAGGCAGGAAGGTTCCTGGGCATGTAGGATATTAATATACACTTCTGTCTCTCAGACAGGGAGAAGCTCCAGAAGCCTCATGTGAGAAATGGTTTGCTTAGTCACGCTGCTCTGAGGTTCATTAAAGTTGCAGTACTGTGACAGTCTTGTCTTCGATGGCTGTGCCATGAGTTAATACATGACATGGGTTTTATGAGCATCAGCTCTCTGAACTGTCTTTAATGTTGCTTTCTGAATGAGGTTGAACCCAAGGCCCTAATTCTTTGTTGCTGCTTAATGATTCAGTTGTGTATGACTGGAAGATTACACGATGTGCTGGGTTACAGTGTCATTAGGAAATTATTCACATACAGCCTTGCTCCAGAGTACAGGTCTGGAGGCCTTAACAATTAGCAGAAGTGTAATGGACATTTGTGTTCACTCTTTCTCCTGTCAAAGCTATCAAATGTGCCTGGGACAGGCTACATTTCTCCATGGTTTTCCATTCTGATATTGACAGAAACATGTAGTAATAATTTCTAAATCTCTCTTAAAAGCATTTTAATCATGAGTGGAAGCAGAGGATTTTGCTTTGCTGCTGCAAGACTTAGGGTGAATAGCTGATGCATGACTGGAAAACAGCACATTGCTCCTGCTGACCTAAACTCATGTAACTTAGAGAAATCACTACAACTCTGTCCCTGCCCCAGTGGTAGGGTTAAAAATAAATTTGCTGCTTGACTGGCTATTTTGAAATCTGTTTCCCGCACAACGTAGGGCCCTCTGGAGAGAGGTTTGAAATGGAGCTCATGCGGTCGTGGATGAGCAGACAAAAGCAAACCAGTTCTGTTTGTTTCTCTCTTTTGCAGGACAGATTCTGCCTCCCAAATGAGCTACGATAATCCTCCACCGTACCCCGGCCCGGGCCCCACTGCCCCGTACCCACCCTATGCACAGCAGCCGGGGGGGCCCTCCTGGCCCCTACCCTGGCTATCCCCCCGGGCCCTACCAGCCAGGCCAGCCAGGCTACCAAGGATATCCCCAGTATGGATGGCAGAATGCACCTCCACCACCTCCAGGACCGGTGTACGGAGATGGGCCGAAAAACACAGGTACGGTGAGCAGCCATGGCAGGATGGCAGTGAGCACAGGCTGACCTTGAAGGGATGTGTCCACCAGCACCTGGCCCTGATGGGCTCAGAGGAGGGGGAGGCTTGTTTAAAAGAGTGGTTTTGTTTACAGCTTGTTTTCCTGCTTTATTTTGCTGTAGTGTCTCTCGCAGTTCTCTCTGTGGTTCTGGGGAATGCTGGTGAACATCAGTGCTGGTCCCTCAAGGGAATCCTTATGCTGAGGTTGTTGCACAGGTTTTAGATTTGCCCCAACTCTCATTCCATCTATCTTTTGGTTGATAAGTTTCAACCAAAGGCTGCACAGTTAAAGCTTATAATATTCAAATGTACAATTCGTACTGAATTAATGAGCCTCGGTTTTCTTGAGCCATTCGATATCTGTCCAAGTAATCTGCTCCTTCCTGAGTGTTTTGGTTTTTTCTGAAGTTGTTTTTCTGTGGAAAAACCCAGATTTCTGGGGAAGGGAGGGAGGATGGTGCACCTTTCCTTGGCAGCTGGCTGGTCCATCTGTGTGCCACGTCCCCTCAATATGGCACGTTGGTGTGCTCTGGCACCCACAGCTCTCCTGGGGCTCACTGCAGTGCTTGCTGCAGGCTCAGATTGTCAGAGCACAGGCAGGGAAGATGATTAAGGAATCAGAGCTTCTCCTCCTTTCTGTGAGGAGAAGCTGAGAGAGGTGGGACTGCTCAGTGGGTTTGAGCAGTGTGCTGTGGGTCTATTGGGAGGGCCCAAATTTAAGCAGTTAGCAATTGGTGTGAGTGAATAAGAAACTGAATTGAGGGGAAATTGTGAGCTCAACTTGCTCTGTAACAGAGTGAGAAGGAGGAGGAGGAGGCAGCAGTGTGTGATGCTTCCCACCACTTCCACTACATGAACTCAAAGTGTAATCAGGGTTTTCCCTGGAATTTTGGGGTGGGTAAGAGATGTTTCTTAGTACTGAGCAGGGGAAAACTCCTTTTCTTCTATGTTGAACATCTCTGGTTGCTGCCAGTGTTGCTCTGCTGCTGTAGCCACACAAAGGGATGTGCTGGCAGAGGCTGAAGCACAGGGGCTGTGGCTTTGAGACAGTTCTGCTGCCTTGGAAGCTTGAAGGATCTCACATAAAACTGGATCAGAGAACTGATGACACTGAATGTCCTCTGCTCTGCTCACAAACCTGTGGACCAGCACAAAGAATAGGCTGGGAAACTGGAGAGGACAAGGGTTTGAGTGTCTTTCACTGAGAGCCCAGGCTTGTTCTGCTGGAGGTTTGGTTTTGTTAAGCCTAAGCTACCACAACTTCAGCTCTGCAGAAGCAGCACACTAACCCATAAATCAAAAACCTTCTGGTAAGTCTTATCTTTGAACTGCCTTCCTGCAGCTGCAGGTGGTCTCTGAACCCACCTTGGGAGCCTCTAATTTGCTCTGCTTTTGCTGAAGTGGATGGAAAAAAATAGTGGTAGAATTACAGGATGGTTTGAGTTGGAAGGAACTTCAAGATCATCAGCTCCAACCCCCTGCCATGGGAAGGGGCACCTTCCACTGTCCCAGGCTGCTCCAAGCCCTGTCCAGCCTGGCCTTGGACACTTCCAGGGATGGGGCATTAACAGCTTCTCTGAGTAACCTGTGCCAGGGCCTCCCCACCCTCACAGGGAAGAATTTCTTCCCAATATCCCCTCTAACCCTGCCTCCAAGTCCTCCCCAGGGCTGCTTTCCATCCATTCTCCACCCAGCCTGTGTTTGTGCTTGGGATTATCCCTGCTCAGGTACAGGAGCTTCTGCTTGGCTCAGCTGATCTTCATGAGGTTCACATGCCCGGGTCCCTCTGGATGGCACACATTTATTTTGAACATATTTATTAATGTCTGAAAAGTGAAGTCAGGGCTAAAACTTTGCGTTTGTCTGCAAAAGCTTTCATTTCTTCATTCTCCTTCAGTTGAACACTTTTTTTTTTTTTTTCCTCTTGCTCCTTTTTGGCCAGTCTGTCAAACTGGAACCTGATCTTTGTCCTCTGGCACTGTAAATGAGCTTTCAAAGGGGCTTTGTTTAAGAACCCCAGGAGTGCCTAATTTAGAGTGGATGTCTCTAAAAAAGCTAATTTTTTATAAATCTGTTACACTAATGCTATGTATCTGTTGGTGTAGCTGAACTTCTAATATAAAAAATGGACATCTAAATTTAATCAAGTCAGTTCAGTCAGCCTAGCTGGTCTAGTGTGATTTCATGTGGCTTGTCAGTTCCTGTGGTGTTTCCAAACAATTATCTGGGAAGAGCTACTGTGTGGATGCTTTCCTTTCGGAGCAGATGTTTTGCTCTCCTACATGACTTTGCTTAATCTAATGAATTAAGCTACTCCAAGTAGTACATTAGTATTTCTGAGCAAACATGTGTCCACATTGAAAACTAGGAAATCTGCTATACTGTGAATTTTATGCTTTACGTTATTTTACTGTGTGGGCAAACTGCAGAGCAGACTCTTATGTTGAAGATTGTAGCCCATGCTAATGTGTGGAAGTAATTATGTATCATATTTTGGTCTTGAGTGGATCACACAGATGGAAATAATTACTGTTGAGCTCTCAGAATCTGATAGTCAAGCAGCATTTTATGGTGATGGTGTTTTTTGATCTTAATTTGTAGCCTGTCAGGAGTAGGTAAGGACGTAGCCTGTCCACCTGGCCTCGAGAAGTAAAAAAAACCTCACATTCCTCACTCTCTGTATTAAAGCTGCATCTGAGATGTAACAGGGAAGCTGCTTAACCTGAGTGCTGGCAAGGATAGGAAAAAGAAAGTTCTTGCTGTTCAGTGAGCAGTGACTCTGCAACAAGCAGGTGAGAAAGGGAAGATAGCACCACCTTTTCAGGATGGCATTGAACAGAGGACAAACCTAAAGGCTTGTGGGAGGAAGCTGTGGTCCCAAACAGCTCTGAGCAAGGAGGACACGTGTGTTCCCCTCTGGGCTGTCTGTGCAGGATTAGCCAGCCACGAGCATGTCTGGGGTGCAGCAATCAGCTTGTGGTTATGTGTTAAGACTTAGAGGTGGGGGCATATGACAGCCATGTGGTCACCCCCCACACAGCCCTGTGGGACAGGGAGGCTGCAGCTGATCACAGGCTTCTTGGCCCCTTCTCCCAGAGGAGATGGAGCCCAGTGTGTGCAGCTTGCACCCCCTCAGAGTCACCCCAACTCCCTCATGAAAGGCCTCAAAGCGTGGCTTTTCTCCACATGAAGGAGCTGCAGACTCACTTGTGACTTGCTGAGGTGGCACAGAAGCCTTGATGGTTTTGGTTTTTTGCATGGATGGCTTTTAGGCTTGACCAGGTTACTGGTACAGAAATCTCCAGTGTCACCCCACATCTTACATCTTGCAAGGGCTGGCAGCTGCCTTGGCTGGTGTTTATTAGAAATAAACGACTTGCCCTTTGCCTTCAGAGATGATAATGCAAATGCTGAGCCTGAGGGATGTTATCCTTAAGGGTGTCTGTCTCAGCTTCCCAGCGCTGGGAACTGCCCTGCTGATCCCTGCCTGCAGATTTCCTGCTCCAAAGGCTGGGGGCTGATTCTGTGTCTGTCCACACAAAATCCAGGTGGGTGTGAGTTCCTGGAGCAGGGTAGATGTGCCACACAGTGCTTGGTGTGGCTGGAGGGAACCTGCCTGCACCTGAACAAAGCTGGGAAACACAGCTTTGGGAGCCTGGTTCCTGTGTGCAGCATTGTGTGGTGAGCAGGTACTTCTATACAGCAGGGGCTTGATGAGGAGGAAGAAAATATCTGTTCCTGAAAAGATCTCGTTTCCCCACCAGTATTTTCATTATTTGTTATCATAAGGAAACCACAGTTACTGCTGACTGGTCAGCTGGTACTTTCTTGTCTATGTAAATTAGAGGTGAAGTGTAATGCAGCTGATAATGGTATGCTTTGAAAAGAAGTGGAATGAGCCAAAGTACAAAGTGACACAATAATTTTAAAAGCAGAAGCTGATGTTAGCAATTTAACCAACTTCATTTCTGCCCTCCCCTCCCTGATATGTGCCAGGGTAATGGATGAGGCTATTCCATGCTGGGCCAAAGGGAGCCAGGCTCTGTCAGCAGGCACTGAAGGCAAACAGAGCTCAGCACTGCGTCAGAGCCATGGTACACACACATGGAAATCTTATTTCTGCAGGTTGATTACTTGTAGCAAAGCTGCTGTGATAAGAGTAATAGTCACAGTGATGCTGTCTGCCTCCTAATGTTTGTCCAGCTGCAGAATAAACAGGTCACCTAGATACAGGCACTGCCTGCTGCTGCAGGGCTGGGTGGCTTTTCCTCTTTACCTGTATCTGTGTGGAAAGGGAAGGATCAGAATCATTCTGGTGAGGCTCTCCAGTGCCTTTCAGCCTTGCTTCCCAAACCATGTGGAGCTGAGCCTTCCCCAGCAGGAGTTTATTTCTTTATCTCTGTCCTTTCTAAGTCCCAGTAGAGCATTTAGTTTAACTGTTCCTGTACCTTCAGGAGCTGCAACTCCAGATGCTGGAGTCTGCCAAAAAAAATAAATCTTACTTGGCAGTTGTCCTCTTATCTGCTTCTCATTCTTTAGTGTGCTTTAAAACCCAGCATTCTCTCCTCCAGGACTGCTGTATCATCCCTCCCTCTGTCCCCGGCTGCACAAACAGCAGGGGCTGTTGGCTGGCAAACAGTGCAGTCCTGGGGCTGCTGTCTCACCTCACCTTCACTGCTTTCTTCCCTCAAGGAGGGAGTAATCTGATAAAAACCTGATGCAAAGAACATTATTCCCAATTCAGGTCCAGTATCTGAAACCATGCTTCAGACAAACTGGCCTCAGGAGGCCAGGGCTGGCTCCACTGTGAGCTGCATTTAACAAAGCTGCTGTTCCAGTCCTTGTCAGCTGGGCACCAGGGTGGGTGAGGAGCAAATCAGGCACAGCTTTTTCCCAGCACTGCACAGACTGTGCTACTTGACCCTGTGGGGCTGCACAAGGAGGATCTCACTGGGGCATGTCCCCTTTGCTTTAAATTGGGCTTTGTTCCTCCTGTCACTCACCTAGAACATGCTTGCAAGACCCGTGTGAGATGAAGTTTGTGCTGTGTTAATCCCTCTGAGCCAGGTCTTGTTAAACTCTAGGACTGATGCTGATATTCAGTGTAAGCAGTGACACAGGCTGAGGGCTGTGCTGTTCTTACCCTGCAGCTCACTAGGTTAAAAACATCTCCTTGCTTTAACAGTAAAAAAAATTTTACTGATTTTAAAAAAGTGTCAGGGGAAATTCCAAAATCTGTAGTTTTGGGAGATGTCTCATCTGTTGTAGTCTAGAAGCAGGCTGAAGGGTCTGAAACCCTGAATTATTGTCCATGTGAGCTGAGGGAAAGTTTGTTTCTCATATTTCATGTCTCCTGTACACTTTCTAACCTGTGTGCTGGGCTTTAGGTGCTTTGGAGAGCTGGCTGATGCCTGCTGACATCCTGCAGACCTCTACAGAAGGTGTGCTGACTCCTGTAAGGAATGCTTGTAGCCCTTTTAGAGGCATTGAATCCTTCCCAGGCACATTGATACACCATAAATGCTGATCAGTATCACTTCCCTTATCTTCAGGATCTCTTAATCCCATCCCTGTGTGTTCAGGTGAGGAAACAACATCTTTTCCAGCCCTGAGCTCAGCTGCAAGAAAATCCCCTGCATGGTTCCCAGTGAGCCCTAACCCTGGTTGTGAGAGGAGCAGCTGTGCCCAGTGCAGTGCTGGCTCTGGAAAGTGCTCGTTTGGCTGCCTGCACTGTGATTTCCCTGAAATGTGTGGCCTGCTCAGCTTCCTGAAAGCTGAAACAGCTCTCTAGGGTGAGCGTCAGAGCTCTCAGACTTACGGGAACAGAAAGGCAGGAGTTTTCCCAACCTGCTGAACCCAGGCATGTGGCCATAGCAGAGGGCAGGTCTGATACCTGGGTGAGTGAGTGGTTGTAGATCTGTTGTTTCTGCTTGAGCCCAGGCTGAAATCTGGGCTGGGTCAGCAGTGGCTGTCTGGTGGCAGAGGGGATTTTTAGTGGAACCACTAAATACTGTGGTATTTTCATTCTGTGACACTTGGTTTCTGTTCAGGTGGTGCTCACAGGAGCCATTTGTGTTTGGAGCTGGGAGTTGTGAAACTTGTTCTGAGCATTTTGAAGCTTGGGGAGATTTTTGCTTGGAAGGGGGCTATTGAATTTCCATCTGGCTCTGGTATCTGTTTCAGGAGTGTACTGAGGTATTTCCTGAAATCTGAGTGTGGTGTCGGTAGAGACTCTGCACACAGTGAAATCTCTGGGCAGGAAGGAGTTGGGGAGCTGGGAAATAACAGGCCTGAAGCTGTTAGGCACAGACAAATACCCCCAGAGAGGGGAAAGAACAATTAAATGCCTTCCTTGCCAAGGGAGTTAGATCTCCGCTGTGCCCTGGAGGCCTGGGGCAGGGAGCAGCCTTGATGGCAGCTCATACAAAAGCCTAGTCCCTGTTCCTCACTCCTGCAATCTCTTCTTCTGCACTTGCTGCCTGTGTGGGGTTTATTTCAGGAGAAGGGGATGTCTGGGAGGGCATAGAAGGGTTCCCTTCCTCTTGCAGCTCTGGGTCTGCAGACCAGAGTGGGCACCTCCAAGAGGGGCTCAGGGACATCTGATTTCCCGTGCTGTCACTTCTGCACCCCTTGGATTGCACTTGTGCTGACTTTCCTTTCTCTGGCCTCCATCCTGAACAGAAAAGCTTTCCAAGCACCTGGGTGAGAATGGTTTGAAGGTAAAAGCAGATGCACAGGCTGACCTGACTTAGCAAACTGCTGTGGGCAGCACAAAATCATTCTAAGTGGTGGTGAGCAAGACTTCTTGCTTGCTGAAGAAGTGGAAACAAAGCTCTTGGTGCAGAAGTGGCTTTGTTAGAAAACCCACTTAATTGAAAAGAGGGAAGAGGCTTATGGATCCCTTCTCTGCTGTGCCCTCCCTCCCAGATGAGGCTCTGGTATTAACTAATGCTCCTGCTCTGACCAGCTGTTCCCATGGCAAACAGCCATTCTGATGGAACAGGAGGGATTTTGGGGCTGCTGCAGCAGCAGTGATTGGTAAATCCTCTCATGTACCCCAGGCCTTTCCTCATGGCCAGGAGTGCAGGTAAGGGGTCTGTGCTGGCACCCAGCTGGGCTAAAGGAGAGTGAGCACCAGGGCAGTGAGATTTGAGCCCTCCCACCTTAAGAGGGTGCTGGGTGCTGGGCTGTGCTCTCCACCTCCTGCTCCCCAGGCACTGAGCCTTCCCTTGCTGCCTTCTCTGTGCCTGGATGTCATTCCTGTCATACCTGAAATACCCAGCGAGGGCCTGGCCCCTGAGATGAGCAGCAGGGAGAGCTTGTGCAGCTCTGGGGCTCTCAGGCACCATCACTACCTCAGGAAGGTGAGGTGGTACCTTGACAGTGATGTCTGTGTATGGACCCTGGAGGATGGACTGATTCTTGCCCTGCAATCCTTGTAGGCTCAGTAAAGCACTGCAATAAGGGGCACTGCAGTCTGAGGTCACGATTTCAGTTTGTGCTGAAGTGGGTGAAAAGTACAGCTCATTCCTTTCCCTCCTGGAGCTAATGATTAACGTATCAATTAGGTATGAGAAGAAACAAAATGTGTATGCTTAAGATAAAGCAGACTGTACATGAAATAAGAAGGTATTGTAGTATTTGTTTTAAAAACAAAGTGGGAGTTATTTGCACTGGTTTGTGCAGGCCACTGCTGTGTGATTACAGGGAGTGATACCATTTTCGGGGTAAATGTGATTCATTGTGCTCTGCACTCCTTAAGGCAGATTAGGAGGTGGGAGGGTCTCTCAGTTTATACCTTCTCCCATCCTGTTTCAGAAAAAGCAATGAAACCATCAAATCTGGAGTCTAGAAGTGACTGCTGTCTGGTGCCTCCATGAGAAATCACCCTGTTTCTCTTCATTTTGGGATCACCAGGCTTCTGCTCATAGTGGCGAGGACCCTTTGTGCTGTAAGATGTGGTTTGAGTGCCCAACCTTGGCCAAAAGAGAGGCACAAAGCAGCTGATGAGGCCTCAGTAAGGCTCACCACAGAAAACTGAGTGGCTTCAGCTTGGAGGCACTCGGGCACTGAGGAATCTCACAAAATCCATGGTTCCCTTCATTGGCAGATTTTGGGTTGGGTTTTGTGTCCCAGGAGAAAACCTGATGTCTGTCAAGGGAATCCTGCTGGTTGCAGTCAGCTGGGGGGACTTGCATCAGTAATGGGCTGTGCAAGGCTTCCCAACAAAATGCTTTCAGGAGGTTTGGATATGGTGTTTAGGGATTGACACTGCCTTTGTACAGCACCACTGCATGGCTGGGAGGAGTGGATGAAGCTGCTACCACACGTTCTTGATGTCCTTGGGTGCTTGTGTCACTCTGTCAGTGCTCTGAAGCCAATACTCCTGTGTCCAAAATGAGCAGATTGGTGTAGGGGGTCTCCAGCTTAGCGAGAGGCTGAGCTGGGAGCAGTTCATCCAGCCTGTCTTTGAGCTGTTTGCAGTTTGTGTGCTCTGGTAGCTGAACAGCTGACCACCCTTCAGCTGTTCTGCTCCTCTCCTGTTCCCTGCAAGCCCCACACCCAGATCACAAAAGCTGTTTAGCATTAAGGCTGTGTATATCTGTTTAAAATCTCTCTGACAGTTTGTGTGGTGAGGGACAAAGCTGCAACTCCTGAAGCACTGCTGGGGCTTCAGAGAAATCTCCACAACCATGAGGGAGGGGTGGCTGTCTCTGCAGAGCAGTGCCCAGAGCCTCTCAGAGTGTGAGAGGTTCCAGTGTTGGTGTGTGCACACCCACACTGCAGCAGTGGTTGCACCTCCCGTGAGCTGGCAGAGGCAGAGCTGCCCTCCAGACTTGCTCTCCCTGGAGAGGAGCTCTGCAGTGAAGGCAGCAACTTCTCAAATGTGGATTTCAGGTGTTGTCTTTGGGGCATTCCGGGAACTTGGGAAGTGAGGGGGTTTGTTAAAGTACCACGGCCACCTGCCATGGGGGAAAACCTCAGCTTTTATTCAGGGGGTTTCTGCAGAAAGATGCTTTTGCCACAAAGTGCTGCTGGTTTGAATGGCTTCCAGCTTTTAGCAGAAGTGAGGGAACAAACATGAGTGCTATTTCACTGTTTCTAACATTAAGACTCACTCCAAGCCCACGGTGAGTCCTGGAAAGGCCTTGGCATGGCTGCTGTCCCTTGCCCTGTCCCAGCCCTGACCCCAGCTGTCAGTGGGCAGCTGTCCCTGCCCTTCAGCCAGCTCTGGGTAGTCCCGTCCAGGACAAGCCAGAGGGCTGGAGGACAGGGACAGGGGCAGGGGGTGATGCCCATGGTCACTGTGACCCACTTGTGAGGAGAGGCAGCTGAGCAGCCGTGCTGAGAGCCCCCAGCTCCCCCTGCACAGGCCCAAGCTTGGGAAAGCCATTTTGTTTAATATTTCAGCGAGTGTTTCATAACAGCACTTTGTACATGCCTCGAACATGCTTCGTGGGCATGTGCCTGACACTTGGCTGTAGCTTAAAACTTCTAATGGTTTAATCATAAATACTTCAGGCAAACACTTCTTGCACCCCTGCAGTCCTGGGCAGCTGGTTGGAACTGGCAAAGGGCAGCCTCCTTGTGCTGTGTGGATCTGGATGTCTCAGGGCCCTGGGGTTCAGTTTTGGGTATGGCAGTGCTCTGGCAGCAGCAATCCAGCTCCCCATGGATCAGAGGTGGGACAGCTTGAAGGACAACCTGGCAGCTGGTTGGAAGCCAGGGCTGTGTCAGGGCTGCAGCACAGGGGTGTCACCATCTTACACAGGACTCAGAGCATTTGCTGTGTGTTTTGCCTCCACTGATTGTGACAGGACTTTCTTAGAGCAAACAAATGCACCAAAGAGCTGCTTGTTTAGAGTTCCTGGATCCACCAGGGGGAAAATAAAAAACCCAGACCAAGCCCCTGGGTCTCCTCTCCATGGAGAGCAGGCAGTGGACAGAGCTGCTGACACGCTGCTGTGTAAGGCCAGGGCTCACAAGCCTTCAAGTTCTCTTTGCAAGTCTTCCAGGTGTGGCTTTGAGTGCAGGCTTGGGGCTGCAGGTAGGGAGGAGGGAAGGGCCTGACCAAAGTCCTGTCTCCCATGGGACATATTCCCCTTGGGATGAGTCTGTGGTTCACCCTTTCAGGGGGATGAAAGAGGCAGCTGGGGACCTTGTTCTGCACTCCTTGTGAGTGTGGCAGGGGCTGGCCCTGGGCTGTGGCGTGGGCAGGAGGTCGTGCAGCCTCCCTGGCAGCAGCACAGGGAGCCAGGTTTCCATCAGGTCCTGTCCTGCTCCTGCTGGGAGCTGCCAGCCTGGGCTCTGCAGGGGTGGGCAGGACAGCAGCTCCTGAGGGCGTGTGTGGCACCTCTCCTGCTCCAGCACAGCACTGTCACAGCACTGTCACAGCACTGCCACCTCCTCTGGGGCTGAAGGGGAAAGGGAGCCTCCACCCTGACATTCCTGGAGCAAGGGCTGCAGGTGCTGTGAGTGGATGGTCAGAGGGAAGGGGACAGCAGAGCTGTGCTGATGCTATTGAGGGGCTCCCCTGATGCCATTGAGGGGCTGTGCCTGGGCAGAGGAAGCCTCTTCTCTCTTATTCCCCTTGAGAAGAGGGGGCCCCTGGCTGAGGCTGGGCACAGGCTGTCCCCAAGCATTTGGGGGTACAGGACTGCCCCTCTGTGCCCCACTGGGCGGTGTCAGGGTTTGGCACTGTCTAAGCTGGAGCACATCATCCTCCACCCATCGCTGTGCAGGGCTGAAGGAGTGACTGGGGAATGGTTTCTGGGCACAAAACAAGGCCAGGGGAGGGCCAGGCTGATGCCATGAGCTGTGTCCTGCCTGCCAGCACCATGTCCAGCACTGTCTGCCTGCCTGGGTTGGACTCCTGTGTGAGGGCACATTTCCCATGCAAAGCACAACACTCAGACCCAAAAAAACCTGTCGGGAAGGACCTACCTGCCCTCAGACTGATGCAGCCCTGGGTGTGACAGCCTGGAGGTGTGACAGTGAGGAGTAACCAAAGATCAACTGCTCCTCTGTCCTAATGGGCCTCAGGAGCTGCACGAAGAGCAAGCAGCACACTGACCTCAAGGAGGAGACACTGCCTGGAGAGCTCCACCCAAGGCTGGGGCTCCCTCCTTCCTGCTCAGGCAATTGGCAGTGAGTAAATCCCATGGGCAGAGATGGTTTCTGGCCATGGGGCGATACCTGGAGCATTTGGGCACCTGCCCCTTGGCCAGTGAAGTGTCACTGCACTGCCACCTCCCAGCCTGTGCCTCAGGAGCTGAGCTGGCAGAGCTGGGAGTCCCCAGGCACAGAGCTGGAGCAAGGACTGGCCCTGCAATGTCATCCTAGGGAAGAGGCAGTTCTGTGTGTGGAGCAGTGTTGGGGAGCAGCTCCTCATTCCAGCGGGCTGAGCAGTGCCGGTGTGGACAGACAGACAGATGTGCCTGAGCTGGGGGAGCTGGCACCTCCTGCAGAGCTGACCGGGGGCCGGGCCACGCCTGGTTCTTGTCCCCTCCCGTGCGCGTTGTGACTGCGTTGGGCAGCGCTGTCGCTGTGACTGACCTGCCCCTCTGTGCCCGCAGTGTACGTCGTGGAGGAGCGGCGGAGGGACGACACGGGCGACAGCGCCTGCCTGACGGCGTGCTGGACCGCGCTCTGCTGCTGCTGCCTCTGGGACATGCTGACCTGACACCGCCCCGCCGCCGCTCGCAGAGCGCTCCGCACGCTCCCCACTCCTGTCCCGACTTCTTTCTGTTACTGTAATCAACGCTCTGCTTTGCACAGCCAAGAGTTCCCGTCTGTCCGTCCTAGCGCCTTGTCGGGGTGGGGGGTGCACTCCTTTATTTTAGTAAAGGAAACGAAAAAAAAAATCCCTTTTTAACATTTCTAAGACTTTTGTTGTAACTTTGAAGAATGTGCTAATGGTGTATTTCAGCCAAAGGCATTCTGATTAAATGTATATTTACCAGTTGAGATTTTCCTAGCCCTAGAGATGAAGACGTACGCAATAATTAAAGCCAACAGTTGATTTTCTTCACTAGGTCCTGGCTGTTTCAGTAAATCTGTCTGCAGGGTGGGCATCCCCCCCTTGTGCTCTCTGTCTTTGGCCCTGTGTGGGCACTGACTGTAGGTGGGAGTTCTTGGTATGGCACCTCCAACACCCTCATCTCACCCAGGGCAGCACAGTCAGGTTTTTATCCTTATTTTTTTTTCCTTTCTGGAACCAGGGCCCTCTCCAGCAGCTCCTGGGCCAGCAGAGCTGGGGGAAGCCCAGGCTGAGCTGCTGTGTGTGTGCACCAGCAGCTCCTGGGGCAGGGCTGGGCCCAAGCTGTGCTCCATCATCCTGTGCTGCAGAGCAGAGGCTTGCAGGAGGTAAATTAATGGGTAAGAGGAGAAAAGCCATGGATTAATCTAGTGCTGAGGATTTAGGGCTGAAGCTGTTCCATGGCCAGAAAAGGGATAAAGTGCTTTTGCCTACAGAAAAGCGGGGAGAACCTGCTGCTGGTTCCATGGGGGTGTGTCCCACCCTGGGGCTCCCCCAGCCTTGGGAGCAAAGCCCACCCTGGCATTGCTTGGAGCTGCCTGGAGCTCACCCAGGGATCTTGGGTCTGTTTGCAAAGGGCAGTGCACGCGCTGTCCCTTGGTTGTGCAGCTCCACTCTCAGCAGTGCAGTTTGGGTTTCTGGTCTGGGACAAGCTCATGTGTTTGGGGTTGATGAGAGTCCTTTGCAATCCCCTGTCCTCAGGAGTCTTCTTCTGCGGGCTGCCCCTCTGCAGCCATAAGATCAGGTCTGTGGCCTGGTTCCCAGAGGTCCTGCCCTGGAAATGGGCACTGTCACCTTCCCTGTCACTGTCGCCTCCCTGGCAGCTTGGCAGCTGTCAGGAATCAGGAGCGGAGTCCCTGGGTCACCCTCCGTGGTGGGGGGAAGGTGGTGGGGTGGCAGCCGGGGGGGGGCGAAGGGCCAGCCCAGAGTGTGGCAGCAGCCGTGTGCCCATGGGGTGACAGCCCGGGGAGGGCGGAACCGGAGCGGGACAGTCCCAGCCCCGGGATCCCGGGAGCCGC
>JAHLSL010000079.1:179313-211048 GCA_025920805.1 Petroica traversi | reverse complement strand
GCGGGACAGAGGGAACGGAGCGGGAACGGAGCGGGAACGGAGCGGGAATGGAGCGGGAACGGAGCGGGAATGGAGCGGGAACCGAGCGGGAACGGAACGGGAACGGAGCGGGAATGCGGGACAGAGGGAACAGAGTGGAACAGCGGGAATGGAGTGGGAATGACCCAAGGCAGCGGGAATATCCGGGACAGCAGGAATGACACGGCGCAGCAGGACTGATGCGGGACAGTGGAAATGACCTCCCGGCCTGGGCTGGCCGGGCCTGAGCTGTTCCCGTGCCCACGCCTGTGTCCATGTCCATGGAGGTGTCTGTGCCTGTGCCAGCCCTGCCCTCCTCCCTCTTCCCCCACCACCCCTCCCCAGGACCTTCCCCAGTGCCCACTGCAGGCAGTGGGTGACCACAGGATGAGGGTACAGCAGGGATTCCCTGCAGGCCGCTCACCCCAACTCCCCACCACCCCATTTCTCCATCACACCCGAGCGGGGAGAGCAGCCACAGAGACACGAGCTGTGTGCTACAGCACTGTTTTATTGAGGGGGGTCAGGCAATGGGGTCAGTGCAGAGCACCCAGGGGTGCCACTACTGCGCCCTGCGGGCCATCAGCATCTCCCGGATATTGTCCTCTGCTTCCTTCACGCTCCGCTCCAGGTACGACTTCTTCTGCTGCAAGGCAGAGACCAGAGGAGAGTCAGGGTCCCCTTGCCTTTCCAGCACACACCTGGGTACCAGGTGGGAACCACAAACCTCAGTAAGGAAGGAAATCAAATCAGATATCCTATAACTCTGGGAGCCTATGAGGGACTGATATGCAATGGCCTTCTTATGGAGAAACAGCAAAACCCTCACCTTGGGCACAAAAGGTTCTTTTTCCCATCTGCGCCATTTTCTAACCCTATACCCTCCTTTCTATCCGAAATTCCCTGGCATCGTCACCAAATGCGTGTTTCCTTAATCATCCATAATTAGGCTGGGCTTGGCAGGGAAGCAGCCCCAAGCCGTGCATCCCAAGATAGGAATTCAGCATGCAGCGTTTTTTCCTGCTAGTCTGGGTGCTCCTCTGTGGCTGGAAAAATCAGCACTTGGCTCTTTTGACTATTTTCTCTGAGTTTCCAAACAACAGACACAACAGTCTCCTCCGGTGTTGCTGTGAGCACAGGCTCTCGTGCTGCCCATGTAGAGCCCTGCTCTGGGCCATGCAGCTCCCAATAAACCCTGCAGGATTGTTATTAAATTCCAGGAGTCCAGGCCTCAGCCCAGAGCATCCGGCCAGAGGCTCTACCAGTCACCTTCCCAGTGCCAGGAGCCCAGAACAGCAGGATTGGCCCCCAAAGCCCACCCAAACCAAGGACAGGTGAAGGGCAAGAACTGCTGCTGCTGCCCTGAGAGCCTCACCCTGACTTCTGTGAGCCCATGGGACCTGTAATGCTGAAAATCCATTAGCCCATGGAGAGTCCTGCTGCCACCACTGCCCCTCTGTCCCCTCACGCTCAGCTGGATCCAGGCCATGAGGCCGCCTCTCCCAGCCCTGCTTCTAAAGGCTGAAGGGTTTGTATGTAAACATTAAAGGCTGCTCGTGACAGCAGGACCAGGGTTATGGCCCAGGGTTCCTTGTCCCTCTCCATGTCCCCAGGCACGTGGGGTCCCTTTCGCTTACAGGAACTGCTTTTGAGGAAACCACAGGGAGAAGAAGAGCAGCCACAGGTTCCCAGTGCCAGTGACTCAGTGACACACGAGCAGGACTCTGTCCCCACACTGCCCGCACAGACGTCGAGGGATTTCACACACAGGGAACTCAGTCTGAGGGCAGCAAGAGGAGAAAAAAAAACCCAAAAAACCCTCGTGGCTCTGAGCTTCACCTCGCTCTGCTGACCAGAGGAGAGTGGCAGCAGTAGAGCTGACTTACAGCTTTTTACACCATTAAATCAGTGCATGAAATGGTCCTGCCCTCCTGTCCTCTCCCCTGCCCCTGTCTCTTGCTCCCACCAGGCAGCAGGAGACAGTTCCAGAGAGCAGCTCTCCAGCAGGACTGGGAGGGCCCAGGAGCTGGCAGGCTGCAGCCATGGCTCCATGTTCCTCTCAGTGGAATTTCAGACATCCATCAGGAAGCCCTGCTGGTGCCCGTGCGGGCCTCACATCCGTGAGGACAAGGGACCCTGACACAACAGAGGAGCACCCACATGGCCCTCATGTGGACCACACTGCCCACCCCTGCACAGGGACATCCTCTGCCCCCTCCCTGCAAAGGGCCTGGGTTTAATGTCAGTTCTGCACTTGGGCAGCACGTGCAGCCCCAGGCAGGGCAGGATTCAGGGAGTTTTTCTTTCCCTCTGTCATTCTCCTTGGTCACCTAATTTCTGCAGCACAAGAATCTGGACTGGTGCCAGTACTTTTCCTCCCTCCCAGAAGCAGTTTCCAGGGAGTCCCATCCCTGGGCTCCAGGAGCATCCTTTGAGCATCAAGGGAAGCCCCGCACCAAACTCCCCGAGCTGTCCTGCGGCCAGCACAGGGCTGGCTCCCCCTCCAGCCCAGAGCCCGGATCGCGGGCAAGCGAGGAGCAGACGGGAGCCACATTTTCCGAGCCACGTGGCAGGAGCGAGGTGTTTCCTCCCCAGGAAGGGGGAACTGCAGCCCGGGCTCTGCTCCGGCAATCACAGGAGCAGGAGGAGGCTGAGTGCAGAGTGCAGAGCCCTCCTCGCTGCGATTACCGGGGTCTAGACAGGAAACTCCGTCTCTCCCAGGGAGCAGCGGCTGACACACGCTCTGCCTACTCACACAGAGCCCAGAGACACCACAGCACAGCTCTGAGCTCATGCTGGAGGCTGTTCCGGTCCAGCCAGACCTGCCAGGCTGGTGGGATCTGTTCCCTGAGCACCACCCTGCGCCCCAAACCCCACCTCCAGCTCCCAACTCACAGCTTTCATTTGCAGTCACAGCCCGAGTTAACCCTGTGTCCTCTGAGCCCCTGGTTTGGGCCGGCCTGTGGCTGCTGGGCTTCACCTCAGCACCTGCTGAGCTGATCCGTTCCCTGGGAAAATGTGTTTGCTGCTCCAGGAGATCCTCCTCTGCTCCCTGTGCCATGGCAAGTGCAGCCTGTGGGAATTCCCAGGGCAATGCCAAACCTGCACTGCTGGACTGGTCCCTCGTGAAACCAAAGGTGGTTGCTGCTCTCTGAAACCTCTGGTTTCACTTCTACAGCTGCAGCTCCAGTGCTCCTCAGTCAGGAGCTCAAGGGGACATGGCAGCAGCCTGAGGGGACATGGCAGCAGCCTGAGGGGACATGGCAGCACATTGTCCCTGCACCACTGGCTTGGTGGCTGCATGGCCTGTGAGCTGCTGACCCAGAGCTCCCACTCACTCACCACAGCAGTGCCCTGAACTGCCCCCACCCTCCCCCAGCTCCTGTGGGGCTCTGGTGGGTGCCCAAACTGTTCCTGATGCCCCTGCCTGAGCCACAGAGCTCCAAGGAAGGACAGAGAAAGGAGTCTGGCTTTGGGAAGGCATCAGGGGGAAGTTGCCACATGACACTGAGCTCCCAGAAAAGCCCCAGCTTCCGGCTGACAAGCAGGGCCAGGCTCAGGAGGCTGGGCAGTGCCCCTGGCGTGCTGCTGTCCCCCTGCAGCCTGGCCAGGAGTGTGGCAAGGCAGTGACAAGAAAACCCGGAGGGCACGACAGGAAGCAGCTGCTGTGTCAGCCACGGGCTCCAACTGCAGCGAGGGGCCGGTTCCTCCTCCTGGTTCACGGCTCCCACAGCCCCTTCCTAGAGAATTATTCTACAAAACTCTCTGTGGGGCATTACTGAAACATTTCAGAGGAACAGCCTCTGACCCACGCTGCCAGGCCCTGCCAGCCCCCGCCACTTTCCAGAGAAAGGCCAGTGCGTTCCCAGGACCCAGGGAGGGGTGGCCTCGCTCACACAGGGAGGGATGGCCCAGGGCTGCAGGTCCTGTCAGCCCTGGAGAAGCTTCTCCCCCACAGAGCAAAAGGGGAGCTGGAGGCTGCGTGGAGCAGGGCACGTGGGAAGGGAGCAGGGTTTGCAGCTGCAGCTTTCCAGGTGGACAGCACGCTTCACAGGCACTCCCAAACTGAGCCAGCTGACCTGCTCCAGCCCAGGACAGGCTCCTGCATCCTCACTTCTTCCTGCCACAGGCCACCCACCAGCTCTCATCCACTCTCTCCTCTGTGGTGACAGCCCTGATCCCCCTTCTGCCCCACACAGAAAGGGCTCTGCCACCTGCACTGGGACATGAGAGTGACACAGCCACTGCCATAGCCCAGGGAGGTCTGGGCCACCTGCACTGTGCAAACCCACAGAGGATGCCCCCCCAAAACCCAGTGCAGTCAATGCCTCCCAGCCTGCAGTTTCCTAATTCCTTTAAGCTAATACCACTCCCAGTAACAGTTCCTTCCCCAGGCAGGAAGGGCTGCAGCACTTGGGAACAAGACAAACCACAGCCCTGATGATCTGTCTCAAAACTAGCCCCAAAGGAAGTGTTCTCACCTAAATCTGTGTTCTGGAAACAGAACTGCCATGCTAATAGCTGTCTGGCACCGGGATGGAGGGCAAGAACATCCCTCCTTGGGCAGCAGAGCCAATCCCACCAGCTAGGCCTCCAAGCACACCCTGGGGGCTCAGAAACTGGACTTTGCACCTCTCCTACCCTGAGTATAGATGTGCCACCAACCTGGCCCATATTACCCTCTGCCAGCTCTCAAGAGCCTTTTCCACCTCCAAGGCTTCCTGCAGCCTCCTAAAAACAGTGTGTGGGGCAAGGGGTGCACTTGAGTGTGGTTCAGTACAGCTACACGGACTAAAAACTCCATCTCCCACATCATCAGAGGTGCAGCCAAAAATGGGACTGACCACAGGCAACGCATATCCATCCCTAGGAACCCTTCCCAGGAGGAATGGTGGCTGTACAGCTGGCAGCTCTGCAGACAGAGCCACAGGGCCTGGCAGGGAAGGCACCACCAGCTGCAGCCCTGCCTGCAAGAAGGGAGGGCAGGGCACTGATAGCAATGGGCTGGTGGGATGCAACACCCTCTGCCAGCCCATTCCCAGACACCTGTGGGGGCTGCAGGCAGTGGCTTTGGGGGTTCCATCAGCCCCAGCTGCCTCTGTGTTTTGCTGGCAGAGGAAGTGCAGACTCCTGGAAGCACCAGCCTTCCAGGGGCTGTGCAGGCAGTACCACGAGCCAGCCCTGGCTGTGCAGGCTCCTGACCAAGGTGTGCTGGTGTGGCCAGCCTGTGCCTGGCTTGGGAGGCATGGCCAGCCTGTGGCACGGGTGGTGTGGCCAGCCTGCACACTGGCACGGGTGGCACGGCCAGCCTGGGCCCTGGCATGGGTGGTGTGACCAGCCTGCACCCTGGCACGGGTGGCATGGCCAGCCTGCACACTGGCACGGGTGGCACAGCCAGCCTGCACACTGGCACGGGTGGCACAGCCAGCCTGCACACTGGCACGGGTGGCGTGGCCAGCCTGGGCCCTGGCACGGGTGGCAAGGCCAGCCTGGGCCCTGGCACGGGTGGCTGCAGCCAAACAAGGTGGTGGGACTCGCCCCTGCCACCGCCCCGTTCCTGGGCTGTCCCTTGCCCTTCGCTCCCCATGGTGAGCAGGGCCTGCGCCCTGAGCAGCTCCGCGCTGTTTGCTTTTGGCAGCAGCTGTGGAAAGACCAGATTGAGTGCAAATACAATTTCAGCTCACGCCCCAAAGAAGAAAAGGAGCTGTGGTTAACAGAGGTGGCCTGTGGCCTTTTGACACGGAGGGAAGTCACCTCCTGCTCCAGCCCCCACCTCCGCTCCCATTGCATCACGGTGCTGGAGAAGCCAGCGCTTCTCAAGATGACGCACCCGGACCTGGCATTCCTGGCAGATTAAAGAGCCAACATCCACAGATTCCACAGCAAGAAAAAACTATTAATCAGCTCCTCTTGGATGGGCTTTTGATGATCAAAGCACCGCCTTTCCCCCAGCACTGTGATTCAGACGCCTGTGCCTTCAGGGAGAGCGGGTTGGCCGCCGCCAGCCCTGCTGTGACAGAGCCTTGACTCGAGCCCCTGGTTCATGGAACAGGGCACAGCATTCCCACTCTATTCCAAGAGCCCAAACAGCCCTGTGCTCCCAGAGGGAACAGACACGGCAGCCCTGCCCATCCATCCTCTCCCACTCACAGGTGAGTTTCCTGTGTCAAGTCATGGTTTATCATTCAACATCGACTTTTGCTCTTCAAATTCCACTCCTCTCACGTCACCTCTGCAAATGAAAGAAAGCTTCAACCTCTGACCTGCAAACACAGATTTGCTTAAGCCCAAACAAAAATGTTTCCATGGAAATTTAAGGATCTGGTATTGGAACATGCCTATTCATTTCAGCCTGTTCTTTTTTCTCCCTTTTTCTATTTTTTAAACTGTTTTTCTATGAACTTGTTTTACACCCAACTTGTGAGGACAAAACAAGTTGGCAGGTTCCTTCCCAGAGAATACCTCCCTTCCCATGGCTCTCAGCGTGCTTGGCTACCAGCCACCAGATTCTGGCAGCCCACTCTCACACTCAGGCTTCCATGGAGGAACACTGCAGTCCTCAGGCATGATGCAGTGCCTCAAACAGGAGCCCTGAGACAACCCCAAAATCAACTCAAACCAGTTTTGGTATTCCCTGAGGGCTCTGTGGGAAAGTGATCAGCAGATCCTGAGCTAGAGTTGGGAGCACACAGTTGGCTGGAGAAGGATCTTCTCTGGGAGGATGGCAAACTCTGCTGTCCATGCAGCCTGAGCTGCCCTCACTCTTGGGGCCACCACTGCTGCTCAGGGCTTGGCAGTGCCCAAACTCCCTGTGGAGAACAGCACTGGGAGCCCTGGCACGCACACCCTGGGCAAGGCAAACATCTCAGTCAGACCAAGCTCATGGTGTGCTCAGGACATGTGCTCTGTTTAACAGGATTTCACTTGGAACCCCTAAACAGGAAGGAGGTGGACCTGCTGAGCAGCACCCAGCTGCTCCTGCTCCAGGAGAAGCTGAAATAGTGGGCACCAGCAATGGGGTGGGGTAAGTCTGCAGGCAGCCCTACGCCCTGATGGGTCCACCCAGCACCGGTCCTCACCCAGTTCAGCACTGTGGCACATGTACACACTGGGAATTACCACTCTACAGCAACCACCAAATATTTAGATACACTTCAAGACTTTCCAAGCAGAGTTATTGCCTCAGGAAGCTGCCCAGAGTTTGCTCAAGAGTGAATGGCCTGGAATAGGAAGGGAGCCCAGCTGGCTTCTGACGACAGCTGCTGACAGAAGTGTGATGCCATATACCTAAGAGGAGAAGTGATGATTCAGACCCTCTTATTTTTCCTCATCTCTTCCTTCCACAAAGTAACGGGGACCCACAGTCACTTCAGAACTACCTGAGTCAGGGTGTAGAAGAGAAAACATCAAGCAGGCAACTACATTTGCCAACCCAGGAGAACTCTTAAAAGCACCTGCCTGAAGAGCTGCTGGTGCAAATCCACCATCATGGTGTACTGATCCTACCACAGCACAACCAGCAGGGCTTTTCCCATCACTACTGAAGCACCTCAAAACCCTGAGGAACATATTCTGAAAAAGCCAAGTTGGAAAAGCCCGCATTAACTTCCATACTTGGAACCTTCAAGAGAAGAAGGGGCAAGGTAAGGGGCAGAAAGCCAGGCTGCCTGCCAGCCCTTCTGCCCACCCCCAGCTCTGTGGCAGCAGCACTTCACACAGAAGCACTGTCTGAGCCACAGCACAGCACCTCCTCAGACAGGGAGACAGTTGCTCTTTGTGACCAGAAAATGATGGATTATTGCAGTGAACTCCTGCACCCTAGCCTGATATGAACTACTACAAAAGCAAGCTGATGGGAACCTTTCAGTAGGTGGCAGCAGAAATGTATTATCAACCTAAAAGGATTGCTTTAGGGACACCCCTTCTTGGCACAATTCCCCACTCAGAGCAGTTTCCAGGAGTACATTGCTTCAGGTCAGATACTGCACCCTCACCAGGTTATGACAGCAGAGCCAGGTCAAAACTTGGGGAGGGGAAACTCAGGCAGATCCTGAAAACCCCCACGTTCTGTTTTGGCGGAAGCGTCCCTCACCAAACTGCCTCTTGCAAAACGTGGTAAGTCCCCAAGCCAGTGCCTCAGTTTCTGTGGTCCTGCAGAGCTGGTGTGGCTCATCGGGATTCCTCCTGGCACTGGGACTTTTGCAAAACCATACCACACCTTGCAGCTCTGGCAGCCTTGGCCAACAAGGCCACTTCGAAAGAAAACTCATTTCCATAAATTTCAAAGACAAATCAGCAACAAAAAGATGGGGTCAACTCCCAACGAGGCAGCATTCAGACAGCCCTGAGCTCAGAGCAGCCACGTGCCCACCACCCAGGCTTTGGGGATGGAGCAGGGGGTGACCCGGGCAGTGGGAACAGCAGGAAGTGTGACGTGAGGGCTGCCCCGCATACCTGGGAGCAAGGTGTGGCTTTGTAAAGCTGACTCAGGGCCGGGTCAGGGCTCCAACAGGCAGGAGCATGCTCTCCAAATAATCGTTTCCTGTTCTCCCCAGGCGAGATGGAGGAGGAGATGGAAGCAGGATGGAGGTTTATCGGGCACAGATAATCCCCCTCCCCAGAGCTGCTGGCACAAAGGCAGCCAGGAGCCACTGCAGGGGCCTGGTGACTCAGGCAAGGACAGCAGCGCTGGGTTTGTGACTAATTATTACTCATGCAAGGAGGAATTTGGAGAGGGACCCGCGTCCAGCTCAGCTCGTTGCTTTGGATACTTGTGCAGCCATAAGCACAAAGGAGAGCTTTGACAATGAATCAGGCCCTGCTCTAAAATGACAGACTTATCAACCAACTTGGTGTTAAAATGATTTCAGTGTAACCATAAAGGCAGCTTAATGTTAATCAGAGGAAACAAGCGATGTTTTCAGGATCAGATGACTAAATGTAGGCTCCTGGATGGACAAAACCATTAAGACACAGCAGCAGAAGTGGGGTTTTATTAATGCAAAATGTGTTTCACTCTCCTCTGAATTACAAAGGAATGTGAGTGCATTGGGAAGAGTTGCCTGAAAAGTTTTCTCTGTTAGTTTGTTGGGGCTTTTTTAACCAAGAGTAATCCCCCCCCGCCAAAAAAAACCCTAAAACAAGTTCTGAGATGCCTTTATTTTGAAAGCATGTCTATAACTAGCCTCTAAAGGACTTAAAAGGAAGCAAACTACCCCCACATTAATAATCCTCTTGCTTTTAAAATCTACAATTATCCACCTAAAAATAAAGGTAAGAACCGTGAAAGCAACATCATCAAATTCCAGTTCTTCCTTCATAAAGCCTTTGCCCTCTCAGCTGGTTTGGGTGCTTACTTTGCAGTCTGCAGTGCAGGGAAGACTAACAAAAAATTACTAATTAAACAACTGCTTGCAAAAATCTAGGAGTTTGAAAAGTTGTTGCAGTGAATGATTGCTCCAAATGAGAGATCCAGCCTTGCCACTGCATACCCACACACGTGTGATGATACAAATACACATCATTGCTCTCAAATCAGCATCACCCACCACCATCCTTCATAAAAATGTGGTGAGACATTAGTTTTTATAAGCCATCCCTGGCCTAAGGTGGCAGATGACCCCTCCAGAGAGCTGGAAATCCCCTTCCCCCTTTGAAATGTGAGAATTTCTTTTCCCTGTGCCTCTAGGATTCCAACATCATGTTTTGCAACCAGTGACTTGTGCACTATTTAACACATGACAAGCTTCTTACACAATTTTCAAAGCAGAACATACTGTTATTTGATCTTTATCTAACAAATCTAACACAGGACCAAGAGCCTGCTTTTAAACAGATCCACCTCCTTCCCTGCAGATACCAAGGAGCACTTGTTGCCTTTAAAATCTGCAAGGTGCTGGCTGCACACAGCTGATTTCCATCTGTCTGTGATGAAAGGTGACAGTCACATAACAGAGAAACACCCATGAAGTTCAGCTGTAAGAATACAATCCTCTTGCCACCCTCATTTTTGACAAACAAGACAGACCTTGAGGCCTTAAACATTAAAAAGCAAGTGAAGTGAATGATTCCTCACAGCTGAGAAGGCCTGTTCTTCATGTAACCATCAGCAGAGTCAGTTGAGAGAACAGAAAGAATTAGAGCAGCATTAGCTATGCCCCAATTCCTCCAGTATTTACCTTAAATTGTGTGGCCCCAGTCCAATGTCAGAGGGCCTCTCCACAAAGCAGGATTTTGTGCTGATAGCATTAGCTCTGTGTCCATTACACTCTTAACCTCTTCAGTGTTTTGTCATTTTAAAGCCTGTTTTTCTCATTGCTCAAGAGTATCTTTCATTTCAAAAATCAGGAATGAGAACACAGATTCTCCTCCCTGTAATGCAGCCAGACCTATAGGGGAAAAAAATGAGCTTTGGTTACTCCCTCCTTCAAAACAAAGCTCTCATGGAGGGCAGACTGCTGGTAACAGCTCTGCCCATGCAGGCTGAGCTCTGCTCTCCCACGGGAGTGCCTGTGGATGCCCCACAGCTGACAGGCAGGCAGCTGGACCACCCATGTCCTCAAAAAGCAAGCTAAGCCTCCAGCTTTGCAGCCTGAAGCACAGGAGCAACCCTCACTGAGGGCACAGACTCAGATGTGGGATGACACCAGCCAAGAGAGTCAAGATGAAACACATTTCCCAGGAACGTCACCAAGTGCAAATGTCTGTGTCCAGAAGGACCTGCCCAGACACCCACAGCTGCCTGGGACACCCAAAGCCATGCAAGATGCTGGGTAATGCCTGGCCTGGTCCCCACTGAGGGTCTGATGAGGCTCTGCAGTTCATCCTCACACTAACATCCATCATTTGTGATAACACAGCTTCCTCCTAAAATGTCTGTGCAAGCCCAAATACTAATCCTACATGGTAAATTCACTTCCATACTCCGCCTGTCCCAAAATTGGGTGTCCTGCCTTGCTCTACAGTGAGCAGAGGGACAGACCTTGCCTATGCACACACAAGGAAACAAGGGGCAACTTCAGTGTCAAGGTGTGTTTAAAATCCTGCCCCCGGTACGTGCACACACGCCAGCAATGGAATGAGGGAACAGCACCCTCATGCAAAGTAGAATCTGCTCCAAACTAATGCACAGAGGGTTATTCTTGAGGCTTCCCTTCTCCAAAGCAAACAGGAGCATTCTTTATTTCCCCCTGTTTAGTTAAAAAGCCCACCACACATTCCTGGGCACTGGCCTACCCCAGGCAAACCATGCAATGAGAATTTCTGCGCTGTAAATCCCTGGAAGGAATCAGTCCAGCTTGGGAGCAGCCTAACAATTGGTACCTTCTGATGAGAACTTCGTGGCCTGCACAGAGCACCACAAATCTCGAGAGGCTTGTTTTCACATCGTTAAAGCCACCCACAGAACTGGCCTCCACGCTGAGGGTTTCAGTAAAAAATGAAGGAGAGCTGCCACCCGAGCACGTCGGAGGCTGGGGCCACACCAGGCAGGTCCAGCCCAGCCATACCTGCCCCAGGCTCTGGTGTTTCTCCCCAGCCACACCTCACCTGCCAAAATCTTTGTTCCCACAGGGGAGGAAAACACTGTTGTGGCAACTGTCAGAGCCGACTCATCACAGAGGGGGCACCACCACAACGCCTCAGGGCTGCAGCAAAGCCATTTTAAAGCTCCCAGAAAAAGAAGATTAGAGAAATGGAAGCCGCAGCACGAGCAGATTGTGCTCGGGCAACACCGGGGAAGAAGTCGGTGGTCACCTTAAGGCATTTCAGTGCAGTCAATTTGTAACTTCAACAGCTTCGCAAACATCACCTGAGGCTTTAAACATGGAGCACAGCAGTGTTTGAGAGCACAGTGTTCCAGGAAGGAGAGCAAAGACATTTTCTGCATGGGATAGGGAAATTGGACATGGTGTTTTAGGGATCGCATGAAGGATTTCTGAATTAGAATTCAAGCCTTTAGGTACAGCTTTCTTGATTATATTTTCCACTCCAGGCAGCCAGAGAAGAAACCAACCAACCCTTTATCTCGGCAGCAGTAAACTTTCAGTCTCCCACAGGCATGTGAAAGAATTGCCTGGGAAACAAGCACACAGCTATGTTGTGGTCAGAGTTTAAAACCAAAATCCAATTCGACCAGAAAGCTGCAGGTTGCTTTTGCCCTTTTCCCGAAGGAGCTAAATTCAGTGGCACACAGCAGACGGAGCTGCCCAGCAGAGCCTCCCCCTTATTTGTTATTTTTAGCAATTTAGTCTGACAACGCCTGACAACTAAACAAGCTGAATATAGCAGGAGAGAAGGGGACTATCAGATATTATCAGAGAAAGCACACGGTGATAATCACTTTCTCCACCCCTAATGAAGAATCAATTTTCCATGTCTTTGTAACATCATAGAGTTTGTTCTTTTTAAAATGCCACATATAAAAACAGAATCCATCTAGCCCTACAATGGAAACGGATAACATTTCCTGAAACAAAGCATTGTTCCACCCCTCACATATCATGTTTCCTTAAAAACAAGGGAAGAAAAACATTACTTGGTTTTTCTCCTAATACTGCACAAACATTGCTGAGCTAAAAAGAGTCTGTGCTCATCCCTTTAGAATGCTTTCAAAATAGATTTAACACATACCCCTTGTGCCGTGAAACACAACAAGAATTTGATAGTATCACGACTGGAAAAATCCAATGGCTCCTGCTAAGCAGGACGTGTCCCATGCCAGCGTGTGAGGGAGCTGATGGCACCAATCTCTGGAGTTTTGGGTAACCCTGCTGGCACAGCCTGCCAGCAGGCACAGCTACTGTGCCAGCAAGCCTGGGCAGCCTGTTTGGATTCCAAAGGATTAGACACAAGTTGTGAAGTTCAGAATGCCACACAGGTGCATATGGAGCTGACAACTTGTTAAGAACATTGGGGCTGGTCAGCCTGGAGATGAGAAGGTTGTGTGGAAACTCCATAGCACCTTCCAGGACCTGAAGGGTCCTCCAGGGAAGCCAGAGAGACACTCTTCAGCAGGAACTGGAGTGACAGGACAAGGAACAATGGGTTCAATCTGAAAGAAGGGAAATTAAATGGGAAAATAGAAAGAAATTCTTTACTACGAGGATGGTGAGGCCCTGGCACACGTAGCCCAAAGAAGCTGTGGCTGTCCCATACCTGGAGCAATGTGGTCTGGTAGAAGGTGTCCCTGCCCATGGCAGAGGGGTGGAATGAGATGATCTTTAAGGTTCCTTCCAACCCAAACCATTCTATGATTCAATATATATACACTTAGATATATTCACGTCTATACACAGCTTTAACAAGCAGGGTAAAGCTATCTTTGGTTTTCTTCAGAATAGCTTCTGCAGAATGACTGACTGCCCCCTCAGCCACACCCAGACCCCTTGGTGATTTCAGGACACAGCTCCTCTCACCAAGCATAATGCATGTTCCAGCCAAGCCTTATTTTCCCAGCCCTTTACAAGGACAGGTCTGGCTGTCCTTGCTGCAAGGAGGCCCAAACCAGCAGTATCCCATCAATTTTGTGATGCTGCCTTGAAAAATACAATGCACTGCTTCAACAGTGGAGAAACCCACAAGAGGGAAGAGAGGGAAAGGGAATAACTGCAATCATGTGCTGCAGTGGGGAGTGCCAGAGGGAGAAAAGGGACAAAACTCCTCACGGTTTTCAAAGTCCACTGGCAGCTGTGAATGTCAGCAAAACCAGCTCAAACCTCTGAAGCAAGTTAAAGACACATTTGCAGGAGCAGGCAGCTGGACATCTCCTTGCTACAGAGCTGGATGGATTTCCAGGAGAGCTCAGCAGTGAACCCAGCCCTCCCCTGCAAACAGCACCAAGGTAGGGGGGAGAGCATTTCTCACATTCAGGCATGTATCAAAACATACACATTTCACAATCCCTTGGCAATAATGTCATCATAGCAAAGCACAATTGCCTCAAGCTCAGCTCCACGTGTAATGAGATCAGCCACACCACGGGTATGGGGATTACTCTGACCTGCCTGATTCAGCTGTGCAAAGTGAGAAATGTAAGTCATAAGGTAGTTAACAATGTGAAATATAAACCCAAGCTTTAAAACCCTTCCACTTTTAATAATAAATGGAGAGATGTTTAACCTTTCTTGGTTTGATATTTATTTTACAACGATGCGGTGGAAGCACAAGGTCACAAAGTTTCACATTCTTTCCTGCTTTGGTCACAACTTGTTTTCAGGACAGCAAAATCCCCTGCTCCTGTGATAAGTGCTCTCTGAGTTAGACCCAGGTATTTCCCCTGAAATCTGTTTCTAGCAGTTGTCAGCCCAAGTGCTTGTCCTCTTCCATGGGGAATCCCAGGCCTAAGGAAAACCCTCATCACAAAACTGCCACAGCCAACTGGAAGGAGATCAGTTAAAAGATGGACTTGGAAGTACACTTAAAACAAACTTTTGAATGTGCTGCCAATCTGAGCCCTACTATTCACGATTAAAAAGAAAATCCAGCCCATGTGGCAACCACCTTTCCACTCCAACCACCTTTTGAGACAGCCACTATTGCTGAAAACTTCAGCTCAATGACCACAACCAGAGATTCAGCATCGAAGCAGAAAAACACACTTGTAAAGCAGCCATTTCTGAGGCTTTGTGTAAGAACAGCAAAGGTTATAATTTGTGGGTAATTCCACCCATTCTGCTGAACTCAGTGATCGGGAAGTTCAGGAGGTAAGATAATTCCCCACTAGGAACAGGAAGAAACCCAGATGGCACAGCTGAAGGGCTCAGAAGCCAAGAAGCTTGACCACAGCCTGCTGGAGCTGGCAGCAAGGACCCCAGGAGCAGTTTATAAACAGTTTATAAAAGTCTGCCAGCCACATTCCACCTGCCTCCAAACCCAGAGGTGCTGCCAGCCACATTCCACCTGCCTCCAAACCCAGAGGTGCTGCCAGCCACATTCCACCTGCCTCCAAACCCAGAGGTGCTGCCAGCCACATTCCACCTGCTCCCAAACCCAGAGGTGCTGCCATGAAGTCCTCCAACCCCAGTTGTCTTTGCAAAAGCCACTGGCATCTGGGATGGCTCCAAAGGAGCAAGGATACAATTGCATTTACCACATAATCATAAAAATGCCTTGCCTGCACACCCCCTTAGCCTGTCCTTGGAGCATTTGTTTGACCTGTGCAGAAAGAGTTCTTGTGGGCAGAAACACAAACCCCCTTAATGTCTGGCAACACTCCAGGCAACACATCAGGGCTTGCTCCAAAGCTTCTCAGGCAGGCTGAGTTTTAAGAAGGGATTAAAATAATACAGACTCAACTTCTGCTTTAGTGTAAGTAGGAGACAGAGACAGAACTGCACAGGTCTGAGTGGGTTTGAACACAGACTTCCTATTGTCCCTACTTATTTGGTCTCCACATCACTTTCTCCAAAACAATTACAGATGGGAAAAGCAGCTTGACACAACTTGGTCTTTGTTTTCTCTGTCATTCCCCAAAGATCAAGAAACAGGCGTTTGTATTAATGATATTTTAGAAGCACTTAAAAAAAATCACACCAGCAGCCTTGGAAAAGTACATTTTGCACTTCTCCTCAGAAGAACTGTAAGCTGTACACGCAGCCACAAGAAGATAGTCCAGATTCACCAGATAGCTTGTTTGAACACTGGAACTTGCGCAGACAATTTTTATTTCCTAGATATCCTTCTCTGCTTTGAATACTCCAACCAGATAAACAACACAGAAATGCTCTGACCACACTGTCAAAACAAAGTCCCATCTCCCTACAGATCCACTGTTCAACAGCAGCCCCAAGCAGATGCTTAAGGGCAGAGTGTAAGGACAGGGCAGGCCTATACGGTACTTCCTCCTCATACTTTCCCACCCTCCAGACATTTTTAGCGCAGGAACTTCCTGAGCAGGATGCCATTTCTACATATTTGGTAATTCTTGATGGATTTCTCTTCCATGAATTTTGAGCAATTGTTCTGAGCCAGTATAACCTTTAAATACCCACAGCACTGGCAAAGTTTTACATCACTTATCTGCTGCAAATAACCCCACAAACATCCTTTTGCTTGTTTTAGACCTTGCTCTTACTAATCTCATTTGAATCCCTCACTCCCAGTTTTCATACCAGGGCACAGAGCAAACAATCAATCCCTACTGGTTGGTAGATCTAGGAAAGGAACCATGTGCCTTGAGTTACTTGTAGGTTACTTGTAACAGGCTCTCTGTTTCATCTAGTTACAACCCTTCAGCATGAAAAGTACCAGATAAAAACGAGAGATGTAGCAAACACAGCATCTTGTTGACCTTTAATGTTTTACTCTCATCACCATTACTCACCAAAAACTTACCTCTAACTCTTTAATTTTCTCTTCGGCTATCCTCTGTTTTTCTAAGAGCTGATTATGAATCACTCCTTTAGGCTGAAGAATAAACCTACAAATGAAGAAGAAGAGACGGAAAATGTTGGATGCTTTTTACATCAGTGTTCACCAGCTGCACACCAAATTAAACTAGAGCCACCTCTACTAGGTGTTCATCCTCATTGCCATGTTCTGGACAGAGGCAGGAGAAATTGCTCTGACAGAGCCCACCAGGCTGGCCCCAAAGGCTCCCCAGCCTCACCTGTGCTCTGGGAGGATGAACATGGACACACTCAGATCTCCCTCCATCATTCAGAGTCCTTGAATGATCTGGAAGCAGTTCTGGCACAGAGCCAGCAAGGGGAGCCTGTCAGCACCTTCTTTTCAAAGGGATTTAAATCAGTTGATGGCACATAGTCAAGGAAGGCTCTTGACAGGTAAGATCTGTTTATTAAGGGTTTAGTGCTCACAAGGTAAACAAACCCACACAATAAAACCAAAACTTTCCACAGGGAAAGGCTGAGAGAGCAGGGGTTGTACAACCTGGAGAAGAACAGGCTCCAGGGAGACCTTATTGCAGCTTTTCAATGTATAAAAGGGGCTTATATGAAAGACAGAGAAAGACTTTTTACCAGGGTCTGTCATGCCAGGCACGGGGCAACAGCATTAAACTGCAACAGGCCAGGGTTAGGCTGGACACAGAGGAGAAATGTTTTACACTGAGGGTGGTGAGATGCTGGTACAGGTTACCCAGAGAAGCTGTGGCTGCCCCATCCCTGAAAGTGTCCCAGGTGAGGTTGGACTGGACTTGGAGCAACCTGGGATAGCGGAAGGTGTCTCTGGGACTGGATGGTCTGGGAAAAACCTTTCCAACCCAAACCTTCTGTGACTTGACAAAACAGAGCCTGGTGCTTCCAGCAGAACCTATGGAACTTTCACAGCTCCCACTTCTCAAACCTTGGCCTAAACCCAACCCCATGCTGACCTCCAGATTTCTGTGCTTTCACCAGCCAAAGTGTTTTTCTGTGGGGTGGGAAGTGGTTGCTTTTAACTGAAATTGTGGCCACTGGTTTCCAATTGTTCTGCTTTCAATCACCAAAGGGATTTGAAAGATGCATCCATAACATCTGAGCCCTGCTGGCCAACAAGCAGAAAGGTGCCTGCCTTGCTCAGAGAAGCCTCTGAAGGAGCCTCTGAAGCAGCTCTCCAGCACATGGCACTGGCATCCCACAAAGAGGTAAAGGACAACTAAGTTCAAATGAATTTTAGAAACCCTCCATGGTTGCTTTTCATCCTTCCAGACATAAAGAATGTACAAGCTGCAGATTCACCCCCCTCCCTACTTAGAAAGTCCCCCAGGGGATTTAGAAGGAGCCTCAGTGGGTCATACCAACGAGGTCAAGGTCTCCTCTAGCACCAATTAGGGTCAATATCTTCTTGCCAGGTGACAACAGCTCATGCTTCAACAGTTAAAATGAGCAGCTTTAGACAGGGCAGAATCAGAGTGCATTCCCCGTCTGCTACAGAAAAACCTGAAATCAGTTTGCAGAGTCATCTCCCACGACAAATGACATTATTAATGTGTTTGCTCAGAGCCTGGTAAACACAAACACGGATCTGCCACTTGGCTGGAAACCCAGTGCCCTCTGCATCAGTAACCCAGCCAAAAGGAAAACTACCTGCCACACGCATTCCTGAAACGCATGGGAGGAAAACCGTGGATAATTATAATAGGTTTCCAATTAAAACTCTCTTTGGGGTTGCTATTAACTGCACACAGAAGTGCCTCCTCCTCCTCCCACTTCTTTCCCTGTTCCGCTTCACCTCCTCTTCTCCGCAGGAACTTCCGCTACATCTTTGATGTTGCAATTTTCTCAAATGTCTCTCATTTTTTCCCAGTCTTGGCTCATGCTTATTGCTGGCATCATCTTTGCTCTCTGTCTGCTCCTGTTCTCACCAACACAGCTCACGCAGACTCTCTTTGTCCCCTCAATCCCCCATTTCCCAGTGGGAGGTGTCCCCACCATTCACTTGCACACAGTGGAGATGGTTTGGGGTCTTGGCATACACCAGGCTGCTGAAATAACTTTTCACTTGACTTGTGAAAATCAAGTTCAAGACCACCCTTCTAGGAAAGAAGTTATTTTCATTGCTGGTAGATACAGAGGCTGGATCAAGCCAGAGAAGAGGTACTTTTCAGGACCATCAGCAAACACATCATTCTGATGCTCTTACCTCAGACACACAATACCAGAATAAAAAACATCAGCCTTCACACACACTGTAGACTCAAATTTTGGCAGCCTTGGTTCTGCAGTAGCTGCCATTAGTAAAAATCAAAGCTGCAAGATGCCTTCTGTACACAAAGCCATCAGTGCCTTCCCACGTCACTGCTTCCCTGAGCCTGCCCGTGTATGTGAACGTTTCCTGAATTATTTCCTTTTTTTGTGGGGGCAGCAAAGAAGAATACAATCCCTTCTCATTTGCTTCCCCAAATTGTACAGGAAGATTGATCATTTTGGTTTCCCTGACGTCCCTGGTCTGAAAAACAAAGTTCAACAGCAACACAGCTTGAGCAATTTTCCCCATGCTGCAGCTGGGAAGTCCCTGCTGGGTGACAGGCACTGGGCGATCCCGGCTGGCTCAGAACTGCTACAGGCACCAAAACCTCCAACAAACAACTGGCTGACTTCACTTTTATTCTGCAAATGTCAACAGCAGTCATCAGGGAAAATATCCTCCCTCCCACCCTCCTGCAATGCTCTGGCAGACATGCGACAGCAAATTAAAATGGGATGGCTGAAATTAGCACTGACGAGACTTCTGCGGGCAGCTGGGCACAAACACAACCACCCCGATTTTGCCTGCTATAAAACACCAGGCTGGGACCTGTGTCCATTCACACACTTGCTCAGAAGGAGATCAGAAGTCCCTGATTTGGCCAGCAGCATCCTGAAGGTCTTCACCAGTGTAGCTCAAGGCCACCCGTTTGAGTTCCCTGCCAAGACCACAGAGCTCTCAGCCTCGAGTGCACAGGTGCTGCCCTGGAAGCTGCCAAAGGCCAGGTCTTTGAAAGCTGATCTATAAATCCACATCCACAATTAACTATTTAAGTATGTGGCTTTGCTTTCCAACATAAGCAGGACTCAAAAAACTCCTCAGTTTTTCAGAGTCTAGTTTGGGATGTACACATTATGGAGATCTTGGCCAAAGTTTTTACCCAAGGAAATAATGTGGTTTATGGCAGCACTTGGAAAAAGCACAAGTTTGTTCTGCTCATTAGGTAAGAAGTACTTCAGGGCGCTTGTAATAAACCAGCATTTAAATTTAATCTAAATTTCATTTTTCCAACTACCCTAAGTAATACACCAACTTGATGATTTTTGGGTTTTTTCCTCACCAATCTGGAGAAATAGGGCAGTGGCATTCTGCTGCCTGGTTACAGTTAGATGTAATTCTTTTATGTACAGATTTTCAAGCTCATGAAAGAAGCACGATAGGTTGTGACAACTTAGTTCTTCCCTGAGTTTGTGAACAAACCTTTCAAACACATGAACTTAATTCAGTGCCTGGAGCTTCACCACCAGCTGAGTCATTGAGCCGAGGAGCCCCTTTCTGCTCAGTGGTGCAGAGCCCAGCAGGTGACACAGCTAATGCTGACCCAAGAGCTGCTTTCATAGCTCTGCTGGAGCCATGGGAGGCTCCAAGCCCTCAGAGTTTGTGTTTTGAGCTGGGATGGAGTTTAAATCCACAGAAGACAAGCAGCAAACCAAGCCTTCTCCCAGATACGAGAGCTCGCCTGTATCCGCCTTCTCTCGGTGAAGAGTCACAGCACACACTAATAGACCTGTCAAACATGACACCTACTCTATCACACATGAAACAGTGATTCAGAAACATGTTCAGCACCACTCAGGCAATTACAAGGCTTAGTAACAATCACCTCTTCGCACAGGAACCTTTTCACTGTTGTTGAAGTAACACCAGAAATATCCGGGTCAGAATGAACAAGTCTACCCCAATCTCACCTTGCCCTCCCATTTCAAAGGTAATGGCTGATAAAAATAGAGCAGGACTTGTAACAATTTTTCCAGTGTCCATAGCTAATGGTGAAAACTCAAAATAAGCCAAAGTTAATTAGAAAAAAAAAGCTGCAGAGGAGGGGGTCCCTGAGGACAGCAGGGTTCAGCCAAACCTGGGCTGCCAACAAGAACAGTTCCATGGAGCAGAGCCAAGGGGTTGACAATCGACTGCACCTACATGCTCAGCCTCCAGTGACTGCTGGTTCTCAAGTGCAATATGAGAATAAAAATAGAGCACAAGGGAACTGAAAGAGAAACCTCGCTCTAAATATTCCCACTTGTTTCTATTTTCTTCCCTTTGCCAGCTCCACACCAGGAATTTTGTTTCCCTAAGGCAGAGAAAGTAGTTTATATACAGTATCTGAGGCTCACTGCTTGTTTCATTCTGAAGGGATCTCTTACCCCTTCCCAATTTTAATTCTAATTTTCTATTATATTTTCATTTGACCAGAGTTTATATTGCACTCCCTGATGCCCTGGCCCAAACGGCCTTGGGACTCTTGTCAGGTCAGCAGTGCTGCCCACTGCATCATCTGTCTGCTCCTCTGTGTCACACACACACACCCACAAAGTGATGATGGCCCAGTGTAAGTAATTCCATAACTCAGCCTGTTTGCACCAAAATGTACTGTTTACTTGACTTTGAGACATAATATTAGATTCTGAAAGATTCGCCTCTTAATGAATGAGGCTATGGAGATGTTTGTTCAGCACATGCCACTCTTCATCATGACATACAGGCCATTAAAGTTATTAAAGGTGGAGTCACAGTGATGCTCATAGTTCAGGTTTTCCATGAAGAATCCCTACTTTCAATTACTTGCAACTGCAACAAACTTCAGCCTTTACAGCTGGAGCTTTCAGTGGCAGGCAGCTCTCTCTTTGAGCAGCCTCTCCTCTGCCCCTGGAGTTAGGAAAGATGGTCTGAGTGTTTCTCCTCTCCGGCTTGCCTGTGCAAGAGGCTGTTTGTGTTCAAGAATCCAACCCAGGAGGGAAGGAGCCCCACAGCAGGCCACAGGACCCCCTCACAAACAGTCTACAAACAAGCTCTTCCCACTTGGCTCCACGTAGATCCCTGCAGAATCAGTTTAACAGGGGAAGCCTCAGCTTTTCCCCTGCCAAGATGGGCAAACAGCTCTCTGCCTAATTCCAGAGAGAGACAATTTTACAGGTACATATGTCCAGTGTTATTTTGCCAGAAAAATGATGAATGGCAGATCTGTAAGTCCATTCACCTGGCTCCCAGCTCACACAAAGACTCACTGTAACTTCAGGCACATGGTTCTCATTCCACTTGGGAAACTCTCTACAAAAACTGAAAAGAAAACAAACAACTTTGCTCAAAGCTGTAACATTATTTTAACATGTTTACTGTATTTCTAAAGAACCTCACATGTTGTGGTATATCACAGCAGTGTTTACAATGTCCTGCTCCTTGAAACCAAGTGCTTGCATTAGACCACTCCGTGAGAAAAGTTTGGCTAAGCCCAGCCATGCCCTTATCTATTTAAAGATGCTTTTTAATTCTGAACTTGCACTGATGCTCAAGCTTTGAGCAGACTCTGTAGGGGATTACTGCATTTTAAGTACTGTTCAAAGCCAATGGAAGAAAGGCTTTCAAGGAGCTGATCCCAAGCAATCTAGCTTGATTGAACCAGAGCCAGCTGTGCAGAACTGCCAGCACCCAGTAGTCCTCTCCTACTCTCCCAGCATTTGCTGGTGCTTCTGTAAATGATTCTCCATGCAGTTCATATCAGGCACAGTTTATACCACTCCAAATTCCAGTTTTAGTCACCCTAGATTAATTATCCAGTTCCAAACAAGACAAGGAAGCAATATTAAAAAAAAAAAAAGAAAAATCATCACTAATTATAGCTTGTGCTGTCACCCATCATGTCTAAGAGTTTCACATTTTTTCAGCCTGATTTTGAGTTTCCCATCAACAGATCAGATGCCTTAACTAGAGCTGGTTCAGAACAGATGGAGTTTGAACAGATGAGTTGAAGCTTTTCCTATGTTTGCATTTATTTTAGTGGTCAGTTGTCTCACTGGGTCACCTCGATATAGCTGACCCTTACTATTCCCCCCCCCGCATACCTTAGAGCAAAACAAATCCCACAGCTTATGCTGGGAGGATTATACATGAACACATTCCAAGGAGCAGCAGTTTATAGTTCCCATGGCATTTTACTGCTGCCCCTGGAGAGGTGGACGAGCAGCAGGAGCTGTCTGGGCAGGAGACATCCCCAGTGGGCAGCACAACCTGTGCAAAGCCAGCCTGACACACGGGAGCACAGACTGGGATTAGTGGCACTGGACACCAGCCAGACAAGGCCCTAACAAGGGCAACTTTTACTCAGATTTGTGAGCCATAAACCTATTTACTCTAAGGAGCTAAAGGAATTGAACTAAGAATTCCATGCTGTTCGCTTCCTCCAAGTCCCCCGATACGTCCAGCCCTGCAGAGGGGTTTGGGCTGCACTTCAGGCCATGTTTACATTGAGTTCCACTTTTTTGGGGGGTATCTCTCAATAGCTACAGCATATTACATTACCTCAAGCCAAGATAGTAACAGGGCTTGCAAACAGCAGTTTCTGCATTGCCAGACACTTAACTAGATGGTAGATTTATACCATTGTTCATGTTTGGGTCTTTAAAAAAAGGCATCAGGAATATACCTCTAAGTGTGTATTAAGTATAGCACAACCCAAAATAATAAAATAGTACTCTGGTCTGCTTTAAATGAGCTTCATAAATTCTTTTTGAAGGCTCAATCGACATGAATGGAATTTAAAAAAAAAAAAAAAAGCAAGCAAATGCCTTCTCTCTATCATACAGGAATTCATAACATTTGAGATTAAATCCATGTGGGAAAACACTGCAAGAACAACCACAGTTCATGCAATTGAAAACCCCAGGAGTGGTTCTTCCTCACTATATTCCTGATTTAGTGGGTTTGTCTTCTAATTTTGTTCTCATATAATTTGTTAGTATGTAGCAATTATGAGCCGTGGCTTATTTAAGCCAAGGGAACTCAGATGACTACAACATGCCAACCAACACAAGCACCTCAAATAGATCTTTTGCAGTCTGGGTTGTACCAGATTTGAAAGTTGCAAGAAGCAAAAAACAGAAACAATTTTTCCAATAATAGGAAGCTAAGATCCATTTCTAAAACCTCCTCTATTTTTAAGAATTCCCCACAAATTCCTACAGAAGACTGCTTAACAAAAAAAAAAAAAATTAAAAGTACAACACCACATAGATATGCACCAAGGAAAACATAAACAGGCAAATGTTGGTGTAAGCACCCTGGTAAATCAATCCTTAAGACATTTCTATTTTAATTTTTTTCTTCTTGATAAATGTTCTGTGATCAGAAAGGTGAACTTTGCAGTAGCAAATGAAGTGACATGAAGATATTGCTAAACTCTGACAGGCAAACTTAGGCCCTTCTCAGCAGAAGTCCTTCCCTAAGAACTTGTACAGGAAAACCAGCAAAATCAGGATCCATCTTTTTTTTTAAAAGCAAATCCATCCACAGTTGCAAGAGAGGAAAAGAAAAAAAAATAAAAAAGCTTTCTGCCTTGGTTGGGAGGAAACCTTTGAAATGCAAAGTGAGGAGGAAGACCCAGCTTGGGGATAAGCAGCACGGTCTTGGCTTCTGCACATCCCAAATCCTGCTACAACAAAGCATCAAAGCACTACAGAAAACATCACAGCAGTGGACACAAAGATAGCCGAGCCAAAAGAATTCAAGCATAACACTAATAGACAGATATTTCTGGACTCTGGAGTTAAATTAGCTAGCACTAAAACAACCATACTGCTGTGTCCTAATCAGCAAGAACAAACTTCTTAGAATCAGCATCTGTGGACCAAAAGAAGGCTGGAGTTGTTTTTGAAAATCATTCCTTTACAGAAAGCCTGATTTTTTTATTTTTTTTTTTGCTAAATTGGCTGAAATATTCTGTTAATTCAGCAAATAGTTTCCAAGAAAACAAAGTGAGAATTCAAGACAGAAGTTGTCTTGCATTTGGTTTAAGATTTAATGCAGCACTTTGATTTTTGCATCTCCAAATTTAACTTGTGTAAAGTGGAGTTCTCATCCCATAGGATTGGTTTCCTCGTATTTAATTCAGTGTTTTAATGCAGGGGTCATGAACAAACCTCTCCTTCTTTCAGGCTTTGAACAGATGACAAGGACAGGATGTGCACACTAAGATTTCTCATTTGTTTTAAGGCTGTTCCACCTAAAATTCATATTTTATGCTGACATCCCAGCTCAGAGCCTGACCAGGCACCTTCATCTGATCACTCTGGGCCATGAGTTCCTTGTCACACTCCATGCTGCTGGCTGAATATCCACTGAGCCCACACCTGAAGGGCATCTCCAAGCAGGACAGGAACACAGCAGGGACTCTCCCAGTACTTCTCTGGGCCAGTGATCTGGCCATTCTTCCCTGCTGCAGGAAAGCCACATCCTCTGTGCTAAACCAAAGAAACAGCCCTGTATTCTGAAAGAAGTGCTCTAGCATTCAGTGTTTCTTCAGGGACTCTCACCCTTGATTCCTAAATTTCCTTCAGGAAATGGGGAAAAAGATTTAAAATACAGTACTTTAAATCCACTAAATATTAAAATAAATGGAAGTTTCTTGCTGTTTCAGAATACCAGAGTGGCATTTTAAGTGCTTGGAGAACTTCAGAAATCAGTCAGTCATGCTCCATAACAGCTTTGCAAAGTCATTTGGCACAGCAAGTCACAAAAGCAGGAGCACTGTAAGCTCCTCAGAACATTTAATACTTGTCTACCATACAACCAAAGAGAACTCTGAGCTACTGAAGCAAGAGATGGGCTGTATTTACAAGAGAGCTCAGCTTCCCTAGAGGCAGGGACAAAGCCAAGGTGCCTTTCTACAGCCCTCAATCCACAAGAGCCCAAGCTGCAAATGCTGCCCTGAGAGTGCAGGCTGCCTGAAGGCTCTGGCATTTCCATGGCAGCACATTGCCCCTGGCTCACAGCACATCCAATTCCCTCTTCTAGCAACAAGGGCAGGCTGCAGGAACACTCAGCCTCCCTTCTGACCCTCAGTTTAGATTTCATCTCTGGTAAGGTTACTCAGGTAGCTCCTTCCTCTGTGTTGTCTAAGTAACAGGCACGGGAAAAGTTAGAGATAAAGAAAAGAATGGAACAGACTTGTGTGAATGTCACAGTCCTGGTCCCAATAGAAAAATGTTCCTAATGAGTTAAAAGTCCCCAGGCAAGGGAGACAAGCAAGAGGAAAAGCTCTATTGCTAACCTTCTATCAGAACGCCCACGCAGTAGGTGGGGGACTATAACCAACAGGTTTATTTCCAGTAGGGATAAGTAAAAGACTATTTTTATTTTGAATTAGCTATTATTTTTATTGTAAGACCCTTGTTTCTGCTCCTTATGCATTTCACAAACACTGACTTATCACACATGTCCAAATTCTCTTGCCTAAAGCTGATTCTTTAAAGAAATGCAGCTGTTTCCTACAACGGGGCAGATAGACATCTTGCACACAAGCCATGGAAATCTTTCCTTCTCTGACGTTTCAGTATTGCACAGAGAAATTATGTAGAGCAGCAGGGCAGAAGAGCTATAACTGGACCAAGATATCCAGGAGATTACAAATGAGCAGCCCTGGGCAGCAGGAATAAGATCGAGAACTAAGCGGGGGCAGGGCAGTGGGGAAGGAATGTGTTTGGAAATCAGATGTCAAGTTGGAAAAGGAGCTGTGCCCAAGAGAACAAGCTCCCTTTCTGAGCTGGAACCAAACCCAGGAGTCCAGATTCCCAGTATCCCACTAGTGCCAGCAGTACCACGAAGTCCACGGACCAGCTCTGCTCCTCTCACACTCCTAATTAACCAGGGAGGGGATGTCAAACAACTGCTGCCCTTTACTTCACAAACCAAGTCACAGGTAACAGCACAGAAAATTACTGCATCAGCCCTGCGTGCATCATTCTCATTTTTGCTTTCCATGACAGCTCTCTAAAAAGTTCTTGCAAACTTTTAGAGGCCCACTCACACCTAACAATGACATGAAGATCATCATTTAGGCTGCAACAAAAGTGAGGAATTCAAAAATCAGGAAAAACCTGAAATAAAAACCAACTGTGTGATGGAAAACCTTTAGGCTTATGGTTGTATAGCCTTTGGTTCCTCACACACCAACTCCCAACAGCTCCTTCAATGTGCAGCAGAAGCAGTGGTCAAGCAGGTGGACACAAATTTTGTTTTCTCTGTACCCCAGACTTACTGTGGAAAATAAGCCCTCCCTTTACCAATAGCTACATGGAGGAACTTTAATTTTATAAATCACGTATTGACCAGAGGCTGAAAGCAACCCACAGGTCCTGGGACTCGTGTGAGCACCTGTCAGCCCCTCGGCAGCCGGGCTCCAGCGCCCTGCCCTCACCAAGCCTTCCCCACGGAGAGGGGCCATGGAGAAGCCACTCAGATTTCACACACCAGCCTAAAGTTAGTAACTGAACCATCAAGGTTAAGCCTTGGGTGTCCATCAGCTTTTTGTGAGATTTTTGTGAGCGGGAAGCAGAGGGCAGCTGCTGTGTTCTGTGCTGGCAGAATCAAACACCTCACACACACAAACAAACAGTGAAAATGCAGCTCCAAAGGCAGCAGCACCAAGGGACTGCTGCCTTTTGGGCTTCAGGAAAGAGCTTGCAGTGTCTCATGCCTCATTTTCAAGCAAAACCATGAACCACACTAAAAGCAAGCATGCATTTAAGCCCAAGGAAATATCAACATTTCATTCTCTCTCAGGTTTCACCTGCGTATGGTTCAGCCCCCAAAAATCTGAAGCACTCTTTTAAAAGAATAAAAAAATATTCAAAATTGTGTTATTACAGCTGCCTCATAAAATACTGTAATGGTACAAAGTCATTTTATAGAGACAGCTGCAATAATATACTATGCTTGCAGAAAATCTTGGGCCAAAAGTTGTGCTACAGTATTTCCTTGATTTTTACTCATATTTTCTCTTTTAAGTGTTCTCCCATTAGCTGCACAAGTAAACTGATGATAAAGCAATATCAAACCAAAACTGACTGTCTATTTTGGCACAGCATGAAAAACTGCAGCACTCTCCTCACTGTGCCCCACGCCAAGTGCCAGACATTTTTCTTCTGTAAATAAGGATCTTGTCCAGGTTATGGGCTAGAAGAATGTAAAGGGAAAGGTCTGAAATATTCAGACAGAATTCTGAAGCTTAAACTTTCAACATAGTTCTCAAAGCAACACGATGATATCAGTTCACAAATAGCTTCAGCAGAAGTCCAGCACAGTGGTAGCTGTCTCAGGCTACGTAACGGGCCTTTCAAAGGAGTATGAAGTAACAGAACTGAAATGTATTTGGCAAGATGCCAGCACCCAGATGCGATCCCAGCCCCACGGATATGTACAGTACACAGCAATTCATCAGCTCATACTATGTGGCACTGACATTTCTTGTGTCAAACCAAAAATAGCTTTAGCAAAAAAGTAAACTGAGCCCCACATGTGGAGCCCAGTAAGGCCTCAGCGTGTTACACCAACTGCAATATTCCCCCCCAAAATAAAAAGCAAAACCAAGTTGAGGAACAACAAATAAAATTTCCACATTCATCAGCAGTGCAGGGAAAGCATTCTGGGAAGGAATGAGACTCAGGACAGGGGTTCAGAAAATAAAAACCACCCAACTGCTTTCCAAGTAACACACAAGGAAGTACCCAAGCAGGCAGGCTTCCTCCCAGGATGCAGAACATCACCACAGTTCTTCAAGCCTTCAAATTCCACGAAGACCTGGAGTATCTTGTCCTACAGAAGGGTACATTGCATACAGCCCTCCACCAGCTGGAGGAAAAACACAGAAACCCTATCAGAGGCCAGATTCTAAGTAGCAGCTTAGATGGGTGGAGTTAGAGAAGAAAAAAATGAAAATTAAAAAAACAAAAACAAAAACTCTGATAATCAGAGTTAACAGTGATGCAAACCTCCACCCTTCCTAGATAACTGAAACCCTTCAGAACTCCAGTATTTGCATGCTGGACTATGTAAATGAAATTAAGACATCATAATTTTGCCTGAACTCACATGTCCATGCAGGACATCTGCTATCACACTTCACAGAATGTGGCTTCTGTGTCCAGGAGAACCACAGTGACCACCTCCTTTGGCCTCCAGTGGATGCCAGACTGCCCTTGGATTTTAACTCCTGCTCCAGGGTTGCTTTAGCTAAAAGCTCAAATTTCAGCAATAAATTCTCTTCTAGGGGTTGGAGTGGGCTCCAGAAAGTTCCTCATGTACTTGGTGCAAGTTCTGTGCACTAGGAAGTGACACAAATCACACCAGAGCATCACTGCCAATTGGCAGGGCAGCTTCAGCCCCACAGCCAGGACAGGCAGAGCTCACAGAAATATCCTGTCAAGCTTAGGCAGAGAAAAAAAAAAAAAAAGGGGAAAAAAAGACTCAATGAGTAGCATTCAGAAGAAGAGCACTCAATCTGTGTTTGCACAGCAACTAATACAACAAAGCCCATAAAGAGTTCAGTTTTTAAACAATATCACAATGCAAATATTTTCCTGCTGGCGCCTCTGCCATCCCTAAGGGGCCTGAGCTGCCAGCCCAGCCTCACACCTGTCTGGTCATGGAAAGGCAAGGAAGAGAGGACTCCCCAGAAGACTGGGGCTCCTGCAGCTCCTGCACACAGGAAGGGTAAATGATGTAGCACCCCAAGAAGGAGGAGGCAGAAGCAGAAAGCAGGACAGAGCACTTCAGACTGAGACAAAATAATATGTGCTCCCCACATCTGATCCACAGGCAGGATTATTTGATGATAAATACCGACACTCTCACATCTCTGAAGTACCTTGAGAGACTCCTCCAGCCGAAAGGCACTCTGGACTTTTGAAAAAGCTTTAAAAAAACATGTTGATTCCAGAATTATCTTTTACTCTTCACCTGTCTGCTCCGTGACAAACCCAAAGAGACAAAAAAGCCTTTTGAGACATCTCATGACTACTCCAAACACGAGTGTTTGCTACATTTACAGCCTGCCCGGGTCAATCGGTCACCTCTTGCAAGAGACCAGAATCTGTCTCCTTTTGAGGTACCAGCCACCAGCACCCCCACCAGAGCCAACATTTAATGCTCCTACTTGGAAAAGTTTATTTAGGGGAACCAAGAAGGGAACAGCTCCATTAGCCTGGGTACAACTCCTCTGAAAACCCTCAGCAAAAGGCAAAGTTCACACCATTCCTGGCTTCCCAGGCCTGCCACCTCCCTACAACTCAGCCTGGAGATGGCGTGGGCTGATGGACCAGGGCACCTGCAGTCTGACCTGGCTCCCTGCTCAGTCTTGTGATCACCCACTTTGACACAAAGAAGGTGGGGTAAACAGGGTGGGGAAGAGGTCGACACAATCACCCCTTTTGGCAGCAGGCAGAGCAGATCCAGTATTTCACAAACCACATCCTGAGTTGAGCAGTCATCACAGTTACCCAACTCACACGGGACAAAATCCTATTTCTCAAATCAGAAACGCAGAAATCTAATGTGATATTTGGCAAGCAAGCACATGTTTCAGATTTGAAACTGCTTCATATGGTGAAACCACTCTATAAAAAGACCGCTTTATATGGTCTCCTATCAGAGGCTGCTGAAATCTCAAAGTGCATTGCAGAAATTAATCAGAATACCTCAAGTCTGGTTTAAGGTGTTTCTTCTGACAGCCATCCAACACACAGAAGCACATCCAACACACAGAGTGCACTGGGACTACCTATATGAGCTTCATGCTCACTTCCAAGGGCTTGGAAAAAAATCCAAACAATGGCATTAGATCCATTCCCTGGCATGACACTGCAAAGGACATTTCTGTGGAACATCCGTGCCACCAAAGCCCTGAGCACAAAAACTGTGCACAGGGGGTTTTCAAGGAGTTTGACATAAACAACATTGGAAATGACTGGTGCTGGGCAGATCTGTGAGGCTTTCTCACAAATGCTATTTGGCATTAGAGTACTGCTAACTGAAATTACAGACTCCCCAGAGGTGCCAGAGAACAGCATCGAGGCCAGGAGCTGAGCCAGCAAGCAAAACCACACAAAGCCAATATCATTTATAACAGCCCTTCTTCGAGGCAGCCAGTACCTAACCCCAAGAGGTAAAACTCAGTAAGCCTCCTTGCATTTGTGAAAAAGGATACAACTGAATGTGCTGAGGGGAAGTTGGTGTGCTCTTTGTGGAGAGCCACCTGCACAGGGCAGCAGCCTGGAGGCATCACAAAGACTCAGGCTGAGGGTCTCAGAATCACAGAATCCATCAGGTTGTAAAACACCTCTGAGGTCACTGAGTCCAACCTATGACCCAACACCACCCTGTCAACTAGAACATGGCATTAAGTGCCATGTCCAGTCCTTCCTTAAACACCCCCAGGGACAGTGACTCCACCACTCCCTGCACAGCCCCTTCCAATGTATAATCACCCTTACTGTGAAGAAATTCTTCCCAGTAACCAACCTAAACCTCCCGTGGTGCAGTTTAAGACTATGATCTCTCATCACTTGTTATCTGGGAGAAGAGCCTGACAACTCTCCAGTAAGAGCAGTAAGGTCCCATCGAGCCTCCTTCTCCTGGCTGAGCCCCCACCAGCTCCTTCAGCCAGTCCTTGTGCTCCAGACCTTTCCCCAGCTCCGTAATCCTTCTCTGGACACGCCCCAGCCCCTCCTTGTCCTTCCTGAATGGAGAAGCCCCTCTCCCGGCGCTCAGAGCCGGGGAGTCCCCGCTCCGGCCGATACTCACATCCGCCCCACGCCCTCGTACATGCGGGTCTCGTCCACCAGCATCATCACCTCCGTGTCGGTGAGATGCGCGTGCTTCTTGGTCTTGGTGAGCTGCTCGATCTGCAGGTCGGCCAGTTTCACCTTCTGCTGCGTGTCCATCACCTTGGCTTGCAGCTCCGTGAAGGCCTGGCCGGGGGAGAGAGCGCCGAGGTGAGGGGCGGCGGGGGCTCAACCGGCCCCGCGCTGCGAGCACGAGGGGACCGCCCGGCCACCCCGGGACACGGAGGGACGGGCACAGGAGGCAGAGCACACAGTGAAAGGCTGGGACACAAGGAGGGAGCGCACATGGAAGGGGAACACACGGGCGGGGGTCCCGTACCTTCTTGAGCTCCAGGTCCACGGGCGCCGCCATCTTGTCAGAGTACGGCGCATGCGCGGAGAGGCGGGGCACGCAGGATCGGGACGGGCGGGATGAGGGCTCC
>JAHLSL010000079.1:154859-169313 GCA_025920805.1 Petroica traversi | reverse complement strand
GGAGAGGAGAGGAGAGGAGAGGAGAGGAGAGGAGAGGAGAGGAGAGGGATCCCAATGGGCCCCATGACCCCAGGTCCCGGCTGGCAGGTGCCCGAGGGGGCCCGAGGGGGCCCGAGGGTGATGGGGGAGTGAGTGCACCTCACAAGAGGAGCATCAGGTGAGAGGCAGGACCTCAGGAGTCAGGGCTGCACCTTTTCCTGGCCCTGGGGATGGATGACTCTTAGAAAGGGGACAGACTGCCACCCATGTGACAATCTGAGATGGCAGCAGAGACCCTTTCTGTCCCCAAGGCCACCTTTGTGCCCCTGTGTAGCTCAAGCGTTTGAGTCACAGCCTCATCTCACAACAATCCCCTCCCAGCCAGCCACTGTCCTTGTCCCCGTCGCACCCTGATGTGTTTGGGCACTTCCAGAGCTTCCCTATCTCCTTCACCGTGCTGGCAACCGTGTGCTGTGTTTGGCCCCATCCTTAGCACAGGTGACAGCGCAAAAAATGTCATTGACGTCAGCACCGGGCGAGTGCAGGGTCCTGCCCCAGCTCCTGCTTGGGCCAGCAGAGGTCCCTGGCTGGGTCCTCGAGGTCCTGAGCCCCCAGCCCATGGCTGATTTGGGCTCAGCCAGGCATGAGCAAATATTCCTGCCATTGTTGTTGCTGTCTCCAAGGAATACCACCGGATCTGGCACCCCCCCGCTCACGCCCTCCTTCTTGCTCAGACTTGACTTTTGCAATTGTTTGCTGGATGTTTTTCCTTCCGCCTCCTCTGGCCATCAGGAGCCCAAAGTCCTTGCCAGCAGGGCGAGGTGGTGGCACGGGCGAGGGGCTGTGCTCCTGGGCAGTCCTGCACCCCGGCTCCTGGGGAGGTCCCCGTGTTAGGACAGAATATTTTGCCCCTGCCAGTCCCCCGCCAGGTCCCCGAGGCCGGGCTGGGCGTGTGCGGGCAGTTTGTGCGGGCAGCACTTGCCAGCTGCCCTGGCACCTCGGGAGAGGGAGGCACCAGCTCACGTCAGCTGCCAGGGAGGCTGCTGGCACAGAGGGCTGGCAGCGAGCGAGGGTGGGGGGATGTGTGCAGGCTGCTGATCCTGCTTGCCTCTGCCTCCCGTGACCCCCACCCACCTCCTGCAGCCCCTCACGGCCTCCCTGCCTGCACCTGCTGCCAGCCCTCCCCACCTCATGCTGCTGAGGCAGCCCCACAGGAGGGGGAGGTGAAGCCCTGGGTGCCTCATGGCATCCTTGATGCTCCTTATCGATGGGCCCTCCTGCCAGGGGTCTCCCCATGGTTCCCATCCCAGCTACGGGCACCCCCACACACACCATGGTACCCCCTGGTATCACAGAGAAAACAGCCTGGGTACCCTGGGCCAGATCCTGTGAGGTCCTAGCACCTCAGGAACCCTCAGTCCCACCAGCAATTCCTCAAACCCTGACTCTGCCGTGGTGGTGCTTGGCCGTGCTCCAGCTGCTCCCGGGTGGATCCTGCCGGGTCCAGCGGGCTCCAGCACGGGCGATCCGAGCCGGAGCCGCGGGTGTTTGCGGCGGTGCCGCCGTGTTTGCAGTGCACACACCCCCTGCTTTGTTTGCGGGGGACCGGGGGCCCACGCGTGGTGCCGGTGGGCACGGCGTGGGCACGGCGAGCACCGTGGCTGCTCTCTGCTGGCAGCGCTGTGCAGGCCCTGCCATGTCCCTGTCCCCACGTCCGTCCCCCTCCATCCGCTCACGGGCTGCGGCTCTCACAGAAACCTTCCGAGCTCCGGCACAGCCCTGAAACCCTCCCGGCCCTTGCCGTCATCCCTGCCCCTGGCAGTCCCTCATTTCCCCGCTCTGGGTTCTCTCAGTACCACATCCTTCCCCAGAGCATGTCCCCATATCCGCTTTCCCGGGAGGAGATGCCATGGGCACAGCACCCTCGCACGGGCATCGATGCTGCCACCAACTCTCCAGGGCTGGCCCTGCCACCCCGTCACCAACGCCTTGCAGGGTGCACACAGGGCTGGCTCCCCACCAACATCCTTGTCCACACGGGTCACCTGCAGGAGGCAGGTGGGTCCCTGGCCCAGGTGGGCAGCTGGAAGTGGCAGGACACCACCACACTGGGACCTGTGGGGCTGACCCTGCTGTTTTGAGATGCTTGTTTTGGGCTTGGCTCCTGTGTGTTGGTTTGTGGCCAGTTTAAACCAGTTGGCAGCTGTTATAAGGTGTGGGATGAGTGGGATCCCGAGAGTGCCGGAGGGGAGCCCACGCCTGTGGCTGCCGGTGCCGGTGGCCATGCGAGCCCACATGCCCGGGGAGGGTGGCACGGCTCTCGGAGCAGCAGACAGCCGCTCCCAGCCCAGACCAGAGTGCAGCGGCCCTGGAGCTCCCTCTCAGGCTTTCGGCTGCAGCATCTTCCCCTCCAGCACGGCCACAGCGTCCCGGCGAGCGGGTGCCGCCCTGCAGTGGGAGGAGAGGGGGGACGTCACCTGCCCGCTTCTCTTCGTCCAGCTCAACCAGCTCCTCAGCAGCCCGGCGGGGCTGGAGTGGAGGGAGATGGCCAGGTAGGCGCACCTGCGAGAGCGAAGCTGCTGGGCCACGCTTTGGGAGCCCAGCTGGAGCCCAGGGCATGTCCTGGGGCTGGAGGTTCCCCAGCGTCAGCTCCAAGGCAGGGCTCTGCCCCGCCGGTGCCCACGCTTAATTTCACGACTTAATTTCATGGGAGAGGGCAGGATGTCAGGCAGGCCAGGCACAGCGCCTTCCTCCTGCTCCTCTCTGCCGCCTCTCCAAGGCTCCAGCGGCTGGGATGCCCCGGTGCCCCAGAGCATCCCTCCACCACCCGGCAGGGCAGGGGGACACGGCCCACAGGGGTCTGGGAACAGCGGTGGGTCTTTCCCCGGGGTCTGTGGCCGCGCTGTGGCTCTCCCAGCGCCCAGCCCGTTGTCCCCGCAGGGCTGTCCCTCGGCAGAGCCCTCGCAGCTCTGCCCGTGCAGCGCGCCGAGCGCCCCGCGGCTGCGCGCCCACCCACCGGGACAAAGGGAAGCTCTGTCTGCCCGGCGTTAAAATATTTGGCATGGCCCGAGCGTGGAAACAGCTCAAGACACTTCTGTTCTGACTCCAGCAAGCGCTGCTAATGGCAGGGCCACCCCCAGCCCCGGTGCAGCTGGGGGAATGGATGGGCCGGGAGCCCATGCAAAAGTGACCGGGGGGGTGCTGGTGGTGACAGATGGGACATCAGCCGGCACTGTGCGCTCACAGCCCAGAAAACCGAGTGTGTCCTGGGCTGCACCACAGGCAGGAGGGTGAGGAGGGGCTTCTCCCTCTGTTCTCCTTTGTGTGAGACTGCCCTGGGGCACCACATCCAGCTCCTGTTGAAGCACATCCAAAGGAAACCATGGAAATGATTCAAAGGCTGGAACAGCTCTGTGGGGACAGCTCTGCTATGGAGACAGGATGAGAGAGCTGGGGTGTTGCTCAGCCTGGAGAAAACGAGGCCTGGGAGACCTTAGAGCCCCTTCCAGTGCCTAAAGGAACTCCAGGAGAGCTGGAGAGAGACATTGGACAAGGGCCTGGAGTGACAGCACAAGTAGGAAAGGCTTTCCACTGACAGAGATCAGCATTAGATGGGAAGTTTGGAAGAAATTGTTCCCTGTGAGGGTGGGAGGCCCTGGCACAGAGTGCCCAGAGAAGCTGAGGCAGCCCCATCCCTGGAGGTGTCCAAGGCCAGGCTGGGTGGGACTTGGAGCAACTTGGGATAGTGGAAGGTGTCCCTGCCCATGGTGGAGAGGTTGGAGTGAGATGGCCTTTAGGGTCCCTTCAAACCTGAGCCATCTTCATTCAAACCTGGTCCTGTCTCCTCATTACAGCTGGAATTCCCCTGATCAGGTCCTAGAGTGCTGTGGATCTGCAGGAACGGGGGTGTGACCACTTTGCCCAGCTGCCCCTACACTGCCAACAAATTGCAGCCCCCTCTGAGCCACCCAAACCCCTTCCTGCCTCCTCCAGCCCCATGCCAAGCTCAAAGATGGACCCAGGCCCCAGCTCCCACTGCACGGGGCCTGCCCTGCCACTGACCCCACACATCTCTCTGGACAGGTGGATAAAGTTTGAGGAGAAGGTGGAAGATGGTGGGGAACGCTGGAGTGCACCCCATGTCCCAGCTCTGCCCCTGCACAGCCTGTTCCAGCTGAGGACCTGCCTGCAGAAGGGGACGATGCTCCTGGGTCTGGATGCCACCAGTTTCAAGGAAATAATCGGTACATGGGCAATGCAAAGGTCGTCTCCTGGGATGGGCTGGTGACCAGAGAGGGACAGGCCACCAGAAACAGCACTCATGAAGGACAGTTGGATACCTGGGGGGGCCTGGCTGCTTCTCCAGCCAAGGAGGTTTTTCCCTGGGCAGCTCCCCAAAGGGCAGTGACCCAGGGGGACTCAGAGCTGTCCCTGTCCCTGATGCAGACAAAGCCCTTTCTGAGCAGCCTGAGGAAGAAGAGCTGCAGCCTGCCCTGAGGGAGCGCCTGGCAGCCCTCCTGCTCCTCCAGCCGCAGCACCAGCCCACAAAATCCCTGCTGCAGCTCCTGGCCGAGCTGGGTCTCTCTCCCTGCCGAGGTAGGAAACCCGGCTGTCCCACCAGGATCCTCCCCCTGCCTCCAGCCCGGGGCAGGACCCACGCCTGCCACTCGTTTGCACATGGATTTTGCTGCTTCCCGTCTTTCTTTGCAGGGAAGGCCAAAGCCGGGGCTGAGCCCAGAACTCAGCTCTCCAAAACGCCTCTTAAGGAGCAGGTATGGCAGCCTGGAGCTGGGCTGGGAGCAGCTCCTGCATCCTGAGTGCCCAACCACGGCATCCTGAGTACCCAGCTGCTGCATCCCTTTCCTTACAGCTGAGAAACAGATTTAAGAAGAAGGTCCCGCCGGGGGCCGAAGCAGCCCACGTTGTTGTCGGGGAAGTTGAATTCCTGGAAAAGCCCTTTGCTGCCTTCATTCGCCTCAGGCGTGGGGTGTCCCTTGGCTCCCTGGCTGAGGTTTCTCTTCCAAGCAGGTAAAAGAGCACGGCCGATGGCCCTGTGCCCTCCCCCGTCCCTGTGTCCCCATCTCCTCCCACACCAGACAAGGCTTTGCTTGCACAAATCAAAGGGAATGGCACCCAGAGCCAAATGCAGCTCCAGAATCCTGTCTCACTGCTTTTCCCAGCTTCTTAGGAGCACTCTAGAACGGGCTGAGTGTGGAGCATCCTTTGGACAGCCTGGAAGGGACATCCCCGGGGTCATTCCCACTGGGCTCTGCATTCCCTGTCCTTAGTTGGTTCTGGATGCTCTCCACTGCTGCCGGAGCGTGGGGCCTGGCAGTGGGGTGGGATGCAGGTTTTCAGGAGGCTCTTGCCCTCCCGCTGCTCTCCTGAGTGGTGGGACAGGGTGAGAGGAGCAGGGCAGGAGGTCCCCAGGGTTTGCCCGTGGCTGAGGAATGCACCCTCTGAAGCCGAGAGGGGAAAAGGGCAGCGGTGCCTTCAGCCGGGAACTTCCTTAGGAAGCGGGCGCAGGAAGCAGCGGGGATCAGGAGGGACATTGCCACCTCCTGGTCACTCTGCCCAGAACACCCGGAGGAGCAGGACAGACATCCACCCACCCACCCGCGGCTCTCCCCTCCGCGGGAGCTGCGTGGCGATTCCCCGCGAATGCCCCTGGGTCTCGGGGGTTTCATGATAACCCCTTGCCCGGGATTTTCCTCCCCGAACCAGAGGGGAGGGAGCCCTTGTCCCTCCCCATCCCTTTGGCCAGGGTGCCATCCCCTGTGCTGGTCACGCCAGGCTGTTCCACAGGTGCAGCCACTGCCTCGGGGTCGTTTCTCATCCAGATCCATCTCTAGGGTTGTAAGGTTTTCCCAACACCTCGGTGCAGATGCCTGGGTGGAATCCCATGTGGCAACTGTCACCTCTCATCTCTTTGGAGCAGGCTCCAGAGGCCTCCAGCATCAGGAGGTTGTGTCAAGTCCCACTTGCACTGCCAGAGCAATTTCCCTGCCCCTCTCTGGGGGTTTGCTCAGGGTACACTCACTGGGATTGCTTGACAACCTCAGGGTTTCAGGACTGTAACCATTCCTGCCAGTTTAGGAAAGGTGTGGAGAGCTCAATTAAACATTTATCCCTCTGGAGATTTTGCACCACCCTCTCAAGTGTGGGATTTTCACCATATTTTATCAAGGGCTCTGAGCTCCCTTTCCAGTCTCCTCCCATGCCCCCAGAGTCCTGTCAAACCTGCTGCCCGTGCTGCTGGCAAGCTCTCCTTCCCTAAGAGTCCAGCATCCTGCCTGTGAGCAACATTCCCAGGAAAATGATGCCACAGACACCCCCAGCTGAGGATTGAGGATTTCTCCTCCTCTGCCCCAAAGACCTGTTCCCCCACACCTCCCAGTCTGGATTTCTGCAGCCCCTTGTGATCCAGCCGGGGTCCTGGTATCCCATGGTCTCTGTGAGGTTTTCAAGCAGGTTTTCAAGATGTCTCTTTTCTTCTGTCTCTGACCCCACTTTTAGGGTGGCAGAAGCCCCAAGGCCCATCCCCACATCCCCATCGTCCCCCTAGAGAAGCATTCCCTGGGGAGGAGAGGGCTGCTCTGCAGATCTGCTCCCTTGCCACAGGTTCCTCTTCATCCTGCTGGGCCCCCCCCAAAGTGAAAGCCTACCACGAGGTCGGCAGGGCCATGGCCACACTGCTGACAGACGAGGTGAGCCTGGCACAGCACCCATGGGTGGGATGGGCTTGGAATGGGCACAGCAGGACTCCTCTCCTCTGCAGGCTGCACTGGAGGGCAGAGGATGAGGTGAGCTGGTGGCCTCCCTTGCCCAGGATAAGAAATCAAAGGTCTGGGTGGGTTTGCAGGATGTAGGGCACCTGTTGCCCTGAACAACCTGCCAGGTTTGTTTCCTGGTGATGGCTGCAGGCTGGGAGGAAGGTTCCAAGTGGCTAAACCACAGCACCTCCCCACAGCTCTTCCAAAGGGTTGCCTGGCAGGCTGAGCACCGAGAGGACCTCATGGCAGGGATAGAGGCATTCCTGGATGAGCTGATTGTGCTTCCTCCTGGGAAATGGGACCCCGGTGCCCGAATTCCTCCGCCAAGCCGTGTGCCATCCCCACGCAGGAGGTGAGCTGGAGGGAGGGCACCCCAACCTCTGCCAGACCCTCTGCAGGGACACCTCTGTCTGTGACACTAGAACGTCCATCTCTGTGGGGATGAAGCTGCCCAGGAGCAGGGGTGTCCTCCCAGCCATCCCCTCCACAGGTCCTGCCAATGGCCACAGCTTTGGTCCCCCCTGCTGCCAGTCCTGCTGTCCCACTTGGCAGCGCAGGGCAAATCCTGATGGGAGCACTGGGATTCAGCACTCAGATGTGAAACTCCATCCTCTGAGCAGGACACGCTGGGCTCTGCCCAGCTCCTCCACTAAAACCAGTCCTGCAGGGGCTGCCTCCAGGGCTTGCCAGAGGAAATCATGGTTGGGTTGGAGGAAACTTTCAAAGATCATCTGCCATCTGTCCTCCTCTTTCTGATCGTTCTACTCTTCATTATCAGGGGATACACAAGCCCTGTTTGCACCTCTGTCCTATCCCCTTTCTTCCCTTCCTGTCCTACTGTTCCCTAAATGCAGCTGGGTCCTGAGGGTCCCAACCTGCTCTGCTCTGCCACAGGACCGCTGTGGACCCACTGGACCAGCAGCCACACGGTAACGGGGACATGACAGCAGCTGGGGACAGAGCCAGCCCAGGCCACCCACCACGCCCTGGGGAGGAGCTGGAGAGGACAGGCAGGTCAGTGTCTGGATGGACAGCAGGAGGTGCAGCAGGGCGCTGGATCTGGGGCAGGTCACTGGTTCTCATGGGGCCACCTGAGCTGCTGTACCCAGGGAAGGGACAATCCCTCTGTGGGGTCTGCTCTGAGATCTCCCTCCTCCACCCCAGGCTTTTTGGGGGGGCTGCTGCAGGACATCAGGAGGAAGGCACCGTGGTACGGCAGCGACTTCTCCGATGCCCTGCACCCTCAGTGCCTCTCAGCAGTGCTCTACATCTACCTGGCGACTGTCACCAATGCCATCACCTTCGGGGGCATGCTGGGGGATGCAACTGCCAACATGCAGGTCAGTGTGCCCTCGGGGTGCCTGGTACCAGCCCAGCCCAGTCCCGGCTGCCCACCTGCTGCCCCCAGGACATCCAGAGCATCACCTGAGTTCTGCCTCCCTCCCCCACGGTCCCTAGAACTGACCCTGTGTTCTCCGTGCTGCTGGGGGAGAGGCCCCAGCCCTCCTCCCTGCCGTGTTCCTGACGCCTGGCACCCCTTCCCTGCCTTTCAGGGGGTGCTGGAGAGCTTCCTGGGCACAGCCTTTGCTGGCTTTGTCTTCTGCCTCTTTTCGGGCCAGCCCCTGACCATCCTGAGCAGCACCGGCCCCGTGCTCGTCTTTGAGCGCCTCCTCTTCTCCTTCAGCCAGTGAGTTCAGTCAGGGACAGATCCTGAGGCCACTGTCCCCTGGCCAGGGCACGGGCCACCATCATTCCAGGCTGATGTCAATGGCTTTGAGCAACCCTTTCCCCAGGGATCACAGCCTGGACTACCTGGAGTTCCGCCTCTGGATTGGGCTCTGGGTGGCCTTTTTTGGCGTGGTGCTGGTGGCCACCGAGGCCAGTCACCTGGTGAGGTACTTCACCCGCTTCACCGAGGAAGGCTTCTGCGCCCTCATCAGCCTGATATTCATCTACGACTCCCTAAAGAAGATGCTGAGCCTGGCAGATGCCTTCCCCATCAACTGGCAGTACCGGCTGGACAACATCACCTCCTACAGCTGCACCTGCAACCTGTCCAGCCCCGGTGAGCCCAAGCAGCCGTGGGAGGGTGAGGAGCAGGGAGCTGCTGCCCCAGGATCCCACTGGGAATGTGTTGCCTGGCCAGATGGGGGAAGGTTCTGGAGGAGGAGGAGGCTGTTTAACCCCATCCTTACCTGCCTGACCACATTGCACCGCCCTCCACTTCCCTCCATACAGTCTGTCCATCTATTCCTGCCTCCTGGAACTGCCCAGGAACCAGGCAGGGCAGTATAGGGAGCAAGGAGATCCTTGGCCCATTTCCTATGCCTCCAGGAGGGCAGATGCCAGAGGCTGGAAAGGGCTCCCAGATGGGTTTGCTCTGCTGTTCCTAGTCCAGTAAATTAGGTGCTGTTTTCTGGAGCTTGAGGGCATGACCTGGAAATGACATGACCCACACTGAACCCTGAAATCGGACCTACACCATGTGCCAAAAGCATCAGTGCTGGCCAGCCTGGGGACAGTGATGCCTTTGAGCGTCCAGTGGTTTAGTCAAGCTCTTCACAGGAACATCCCCTCCTTGGTGCTCCCCAGGCATCAGCCAAAGCCAGGGCCTCAGAGGTCCCATGGGGCCCCATCCTGAGCCCCCAGGAAGAGCTTGAGGTCCCAGCCTGATGGCAGCATCATCCCAACCATCCTGATGAAACCAGCACCAATCTGACAGCACCAAACTGTCACTTTGCAGGTCACAGCTCTGCAGGGAATGACACATGGCTGTCCTCAGCCCTGGCCACCCCGCAGGTACAGCCCCTGCTCCCAGGCAGGCAGGGGAGGGGCAGGGTGGGCCCAAGGTGCCCATGTGTGACCCCTCCTCACCGCCCACCTTGTCCCTGCAGCCTCCTGCCACCCCAGCAGGGCTGAGCAGGACCCAGTGCCTGGATCAAGGTGGGCATCTCCTGGGGACCAGCTGCCAGTACGTGCCCGATGTCACCCTCATCTCCTTCCTGCTCTTTGGTGGCACCTTTTTCTTCTGCACCGCGCTCAAGCGCTTCAGGAGCAGCCGCTACTTCCCTGTGGGGGTGAGCATCTTTCAGCCACCCCAGTGACATGGCCACCTGTCCCACTGGTGCGGGGATGGCTCTGGTGCTGCACCCCAAGGAGCAGCCCCACCCCAGCCAAGCCCTCTCCATGTCCCCGTGCAGGTGCGGAAGCTGGTGAGCGACTTCGCTGTCATCCTGGCCATCCTTGCCTCCTGCGCTGTCGATGCTGCCCTGGGCCTGGAGACCCCCAAGCTCCTTGTCCCCAGCGAGCTGAAGGTGCCAGCAGGGTGGGCACAGTCCTGTCAGGATGTGGGGCTGCCCAGCAGCCATCCCTCTGTGCTGTCACTGCTCGTCACTGGCTCCAGCCCTACAGGGGTGCAGGCTGCAGCCCAGCAAATGAGAAGGGGTTGAACACAGCTGATCCCAGGCACTGTAAATAACCTGGCTCAGTCCTGGGCTATGCAGATCACACTGGAGCAAGAGCCTAAGCTCAGCTGTGCACTTTGGCTTCTCACCCTGGGTGTGGAGTAGGGCTGGCAGTGCCCCAGAACAGCTGGAACTCACCACCACCCCTTTGGGCTCAGCATCACCACTGTCCAATGCCAAATCTTCACTGGCTGTCACAGGAACACGCCCTGTTTCTGGCCTGTGGTGTCCAAGAGCAACACCCTGCTCTGCACAGCCAGGCTGTCCTTGTGGGGAGCTGGTGGGTCACTGCCCAGCAGCATCCCCAGGATGAGTGAGGATGTTTCTCCTCTCCCGAGGTGGGGCATCCCTGGGTGCCTGTAGGGCTCCAGCCTGGGCACCTGGGGCTGGTCCTGTCACCCAGCAGTGCCACAAGTTGGTGGCAGCTGCCATGACCCTTCTGCTCTCCACAGCCCACAAACCCAGCACGGGGCTGGATCGTTTTCCCCTTTGGAGCCAACCCATGGTGGGTGTGCCTGGTGTCTGCAGTGCCCGCTGTCCTTGTCACCATCCTCATTTTCATGGACCAGCAGATCACAGCTGTCATTCTAAACCGCAGGGAGTACAAGCTGCAGGTGAGAGGGGACAGGGAACAGGCAGCACCGGCCACTGGGGAAGATCCAGGTCCTGGCTGGGCCCCATGGAAGCAGCCAGGGGAGAGCAGAACCCCAAACTGGCCAGGAAAGTGGGAAGATGCCCCAGCCCTGCTGCCTTTTCCCCTGCAGAAAGGAGCAGGCTTCCACCTGGACCTCCTCTGCGTCTCCCTCCTGATGGTCACCACCTCTGTCACCGGCCTCCCCTGGTATGTCTCAGCCACCGTCATCTCCCTGGCACACATGGACAGCCTGAGGAAGGAGAGTGCAACCTCAGCCCCCGGCGAGCACCCCGAGTTCCTGGGCATCAGGTAAACAACAAAGGACCCCCTTGGCCATGGCTGTGGAGCAGGGGACAGGGACATGCCCACGCCGTCCCTCAGACCTGGCTTTGGGGATCTCCCCCGAGCTGACCCCGCTCCCTGTGGCCACCAAAACTGCAGAGAGCAGAGACCCTGGGGGCCAGGAGGGCAGGCAGGGGGTGGGCTCCCAAGGGACACCTGTGCCACCTTGCTGCCACCCACAGGGAGCAGAGGCTGACAGGCCTGGCTGTCTTCATCCTGATGGGAGCCTCCGTCTTCATGGCCCCCGTGCTGAAGGTAGGAAGCCTGGCTGGAGGGGCCTCTTTTCCCAGGCAGGGGGTGGCTGTTCAAGGCTGGAGGTTCCTCACCCTGATCCATCAAAGCAGCACAGGCAGGAGGCTGTGCCCTGTGTGGGAATGGACTGCACCAAGGGTTTGTCCCCAGTGCCACGGCAGGGCTGGCACACAAGGCACTGTGACCTCGTGTCACCTGTCCATCCTCCCCAAGTGTAGTGGGGTCCTTGTGCTCCCCAAACTCATCCCACCACCACCTCTCCACACTCCCACGTGGATGACCTGGCTGCCAAGCTAGGAAAAGCCCCTCCAGTGCCCTGGATCACCTGTGAGCAGACTGGAGGTCTCTTTTCCTCAGCCTCTTTCCCCACCTCTGAGGCTGGTCTTGGATATGGGGCCCTCCCAGCATTCTCACCTCCAAGCTGGATTTGATGGAAGAATTGTTAAATGAATCAGGTAGCTGTTGGATGGCTGTGACCAGAGATTTACAGCCAGCAGCCCAGTGTCCAAATGGAACCTGGTGACAAGTGGTGTCTTCCAAGTGTTCCTACTGGACAAATCCTATTTAATATCTTCATCAAAGACAGGCAGCAGGATGGACCACATTTGCAGATAGCAGCAAGCTGAGGTGCAGTGACACACCTGGGGGATGGGATGGCACCCAAAGGGATCATGGAGGAGGACATGTGAACCTCAAGTGGTTCAATGAAGCCAGGCTGGGCTGTTGGGAATAAAGGAGGCACAGGCTGTGGACACACATGGAGGATTTTACAGGAGAGGAAAAAGCAGGCAGGGACCCCCGGGGACCAGCCCTGCTGATCCCCCAGCCCTGGACCCTCACGGACCAGCCCTGCTGATCCCCCATCCCTGGATGCCAGGGACCAGCCCTGCTGATCCCCCATCCCTGGACCCCCAGGGACCAGCCCTGCTGATCCCCCATCCCTGGATGCCAGGGACCAGCCCTGCTGATCCCCCATCCCTGGACCCCCAGGGACCAGCCCTGCTGATCCCCCAGCCCTGGATGCTCAGGAACAGCCCTGCTAATCCCCCATCCCTGAACCCTCAAGGAACAACCCTGCTGATCTCCCATCCTTGCATGCCAGGGACCAACCCTGCTGATCCCCCAGCCCTGCTGATCCCCCAGCCCTGCTGATCCCCCAGCCTTGGACCACCAGGGACCAACCCTGCTGATCCCCCAGCCCTGCTGATCCCCCAGCCTTGGACCACCAGGGACCAACCCTGCTGATCCCTCACCCCTAGATTCCCAGGGAACAACACAGCTGATCTTTCATTCCTGGACCCCCAGGGAGCAGCCCTGCTGATCCCCCATCCCTGCTGATCCCTCATCCCTGGACCCCCAGGGAACAGCCCTGCTGATCCCCCAGCCCTGCTGATCCCCCATTCCCGCTGATCCCCCATCCCTGGATGCCCAGGGACCAGCCCTGCTGATCCCCCATCCCTGGATGCCAGGGACAAACCCTGCTGATCCCTCATCCCTGGACCCCCAGGGAGCAGCCCTGCTGCTCCCCCAGCCCTGCTGATCCCCACCCCACTGTCCCACAGCACATCCCGATGCCGGTGCTCTATGGGGTGTTCCTGCACATGGGGGTGACTGCACTCAACAGCATCCAGGTGAGGGAGGGCTGTGCTGGGCAGGGGGGGCTCCTGGGGGCTGTTTTGGGGAGCAGGGGGTTTGTTCAGCAAGAGCTGCCACTGCACAGCAGAGCCTGGGTGTGTGCACAGACTGACACGGAGCTGTCTCCCACGAGGCCCAGGACAAGGAGGCAAAGGAAAGGGAAAAGGTGGGATGCTGGGATGCTGAGGAGCAGGAGAAACTTGTGCACTGCTGGATCGGGTGGTTTGGGAGCAGTGGGACCAGTGGATAACACAGACTTGCTGCCAAAGCCTCAGGGATTTCCTCACCTGGGAGCTGCAGGCAGAGCTGGGCCATGACAATCCTTTGGTTCTGGCATTACTGCTCATGTGCCAGCTCTGTTCTTCTCCCGAGAAACAAACTGATGGGGGAAAAAAAAATCCCCATTCCAGAATTATCTATACCACTTTTTCCTCTAAATAGTACAGTTTCCTTGCAATTACCCTGCTCTGGATGACAGGCTGGGAAACTCCCACCCTCCCTCCACTTGGGAAACCCAGAGCTGTGCTCTGGAGGAGGCTGCAGCAGTTTCCTGTGAAGTGAGGGGGACCAAGGGGTGTTATCTCTCAATTAACCCTTTAAGGGCAGCTAGAGTATTTTCTAGAAGTCTGCCCGGCCTGGGGTGATGGTGACACCAGGAGCCCTGGTCCTGCAGACAAACTCACTGGCCCAGGCATCAGCTGAGGCTCAGCACAGACAGCAGCAGGGCTGAACTGCAGAAATGATGGTGAAACGCCCTCCTGCCGGCCCTGCTGCCAGCAGGGAGGAGGGTGAGAGTTGCCCCGTGTGACCCACCTGCCATCCCTTCGCCGCAGCTCACGGACCGTGTGCGGCTGCTCCTGATGCCGGCCAAGCACCAGCCCGACCTCGCCTACCTCCGCCACGTCCCCCTGCGCCGGGTGCACCTTTTCACCGCCATCCAGCTGCTCTGCCTGGCCCTGCTCTGGGTTCTCAAGTCCACCGTGGCCGCTATTATTTTCCCGCTGATGGTACGGCACCCTCGGGCTGTGCTCTGGCGCTGGGCTGGGTGTTGTACACACCTGAGCACCACCCGGCTGATGCTCTGGGAGGGGACAGCGCTGGCAGGGGGTGCATGGGGGTGCTCAGACACCCAGGGCTGGCAGGGGCTGGGCTGGGGCTGTCACCAGAGCTGAGTGACACCGTCGGGCAAGTACGGTCCCCTGGGACAGGGCCAGGAGAGGTGACAGGCCACCGCCTCGGCATCTCCTGGGGTGACGGAGGGCTGTGGCAGAGAGATGCTGCCTGTCCCCCGGCCCCAGCGCTGCTGACCGTGCCCGGCCCGGCCGCAGCTGCTGGCGCTGGTGGGGATCCGCAAGGGGCTGGAGCGCATCTTCTC
>JAHLSL010000079.1:56629-154459 GCA_025920805.1 Petroica traversi | reverse complement strand
TGTGTCCTGTCCTCAAGGAGCCGCTTCCACCTGGGAGCAGGTTTGGAGGGGGAGGCGAGATCCTGCACCCGACGGAGAACAAAGTGAAGCCGTCAGCCCCGCTGTTGCTGCCCTGGGCTCGGGGTTGCCAGACACGGATAAATTCCTGTAGATATAGCTATGCACACACGCTTTTATGCAATAGAAATATTTCTTACCCAACAAAATGGAAGAGGGTAATGGAGGTGTCTTCCTTTGATCTTGCAAACCTGCGGAGAGGTTTAAAGGGAGGGTGTGGAGGAGGGACGGGGGCCTTATCCCAACCTAAATGGAGCGTTGTTGGACCTGTAAACTGGCATCTAATGCTGCTTTATGTAGCCTAGGGAGAGAAGGTAAATGAAGGCTTTTATCTGTCACTGCCGCTCAAAGGGTGAATCTACATTCCTTAGCAGTCTCTTAGCAAAAGATGGGATCACAACTGCATCACAGCCCTTACATAGTTTAAGTGGAAAGCAGGAGAAAGTGGCTATTGCTCGCAGGCTTTTTGCAGTCCCTTTGGGCATCTGCAGGAGGAAGAAAATAGCCAAGCTGATACACACCATTTTTAATTTGGAGGCCAAGCAAGTGTACTACAGGATGTGTCCTTTGTCCTTCTGGAGAGGTGGAAGGAGAGGAGCCTGCACTCATCCTCCTGTGGCTAAATTTTTTGCCTTCTATTGATGGCCATCTTTTGCCCAACCCTCCTGAAACCTGAACCAGGTGTTATCCGAATAAAAAAAGTGATTAAACTGATACAGATCCACATTTGCATTTTGCTCAGGACCACCTAAGCTACATTAGAGGTGGTGCTAACAGCGGGGTGTTTAACTAAACTCAAAATCCAGTGATTAGGCAGATGAGCACTTGTATGTGAACATTCCTTGTGTGATTGGTGTCCTGGAGTTCCATGCTCAATCCCATATGGAATTAGGTGTTCCAGCACATACCTGTTTTGGGGACCTGGAAGAATTACCACAGATAGGGTAGGACACAAGTAATCAATGAGTGTCTGCTCTCTAGGAGGTCTTTTTTGTCACATTTTAATGTATCTTTGAAGATACAAAGCAGTGGCTACAGAACCTGGAAAATGATGGGAAGTGAGCTATATCAGGGTGTTGGTGGCTCTTTACAAGGTGAGCAGAGCCCTACTTTGAAAGCTTATCCCTTTTGAACCCACCCCATTATTTAAGGGATGTGAAGATTGGACAGCTAGGGTGTTTACTAAGTAGCCTTTTGACTAATAGCAAGTATTAAGAAAGACAGCCTATTATAAATAATGTGTCTGGGAGGTTGGCATTGAGGTCAAAAACATAAAGGTTCCCAAACAGCTGTTAAAGTTAAATGATTCATTTGAAAAACCTGGGGAAAAGTTCATTATTTAAAATATAGATGAAATTGACTGAAATTGAAATATTTGAAGTTTTCCAGCACACAAGGGGAGGAGGTGGGCTAATTTCAAAGCTGAAATTGCCTGGGGAGTTTTCTTCTGCCTTCTGTTTCTGGTTGTGGAGAGTTACCTGGAAGGAGCATGGGTGGGAAGAACGTGCCTTGGCTGGGAGTACCAAGGGGGAAATTTTTTTTTTCTCAGTTTTTTTTTTTGAGAACTAAGGAAACACCTGTTGTCAATGGTGGGTGTTTCTCTTTGGTTTTTTTGTTTTGTTTTCTTTTTTGAGCAGAGAAAAGGCAGTTAAGGTCCAGGGATGGAACACTGCAATTCTTGAACAGCACTGCTTTGAGAAGCCAGTCAGTCACTGTTTGGACTGTGGTCTTGTGCCATGAGTCACTGATTTGGGTGTATGCCTTCAGCTATTACCAGTGGGTGGAATTAGTGAGAACTAAAAGGGAGAATTAAAAATTAAAAAAAATAAAAGTGAGTTTTTGCCATGCTGCCTTGATCTGTACTCTTCTCTCTACTTTTGAAGTCATAAAAATAATGGTACAGTATTCTGTAGGCTCTGCTGCATGTCTGCAGTGGTATTTAGATTTTGTATCTTTGTGTTAGTCTGAGTTTGATAGGCTAAAATAATTGGACTGGTCAAAATGGCAAATTAGTTAAAAAAGAAAATCATCAGGGAAGTGCAGAACAAAGAGTGTAACGAAGCATTTATCTAGAGAATGAAAAGAGCAATATATTTTAGCCTAACCTTTTTGAAAATATCTTGCATTTCTTAGATCAGATCTCCAAGTACTTTACAGTGGAGAGTATTGTCCCCATTTTCCAGGTGAAGAGGGTGTGCCCCATTTATCCTGGCTTGCAGAACTGGGAGAAAACCGAAGCTTTCTGGTTTCCTAGCTGAGTGACTAGGCTCTTGTTTGGGGAAACAAGGGCTGAAGTGGATCCTGTACAAATGAGTTGTACTAGGTCCACAAGGTGAAATTTAAATGCAGCTGTGCAGAATATTTTCTAGAACTACCAGTTAAAATTATCACATGCAAATAGAAACAATGCAAGCTGGAGCACGTCTTTGGGCATGGAAGGACAAGGGCAGGAGGTTTGCGCTATTCCTGTGTAAAACAGGCAGCTGTGGAACTCCTGTGTGCCTGGAGAAACTTCCACCTGAGAAACAAGGTGATTTTGACCTCAGTGCAAATAGTTGCTTAGTTCTAAGCTTGATCAGGGTGTGAACACAGCCTGCAACTTGTTTAGAGTGAGATTTTTGGTGTGACTTTAAGTGTATTATTACCACTCCTTGTGAATTTTGCTGGCACTTACAGTGGTGCCAAAGACACGAGCATTAAACAGCCTCCTCCACCCTGGCTGGGAGGGCTGTAGGTCAAGGTGAAGGTGTGCTGGGAGGGCAGTGCTCATTAATTAGTGCATGTCCATGGGGTCTTTGATGGCCACAGAAAGTGCAGGACCTCATCAAAAACCCTCCCCAGCAAAGTGTGGCAGGCAGGAGCTGGAGCAGGTGATAAATGTGGTGGTGTTAGTGCTGGGGACGGTGCCTTTGCTGAGCTGCTGTAAATCAAGCAGCAGAATCTGGCGGTGCCGACAGCAGTGCCAGGGGATCTGGGAGCTCGGTTCAGTAAGTGGCTTTTGGCAGTGAGTGCACAAATGTAGCAAATCTCTCATATTCTGTAATTCAGGGCTTTGGAGGCCTTCAATGACAACTGGAGCTCACCCAGCCCTTGGCTATGGAGTCAGCTCAGCTCTCGGCTTCCCTCTCCTGAGCTGCCTCCACCAGCTCGCCTTACTTAAGCCTGTACCTATTGCATAAGCCTCTGGGGATATTTACATAAAGCATAATTAAAAATCAGACATAACATCCCTCCTACAAGGAGTAGGATGAGTAGTTGAATGGCATGCACTCTAGAGCAGTTCAGTATCTGGGGATTTTGTCTGGGGCCCCCCTCACCGCAATCTGAGGTCTCCTAATTTTTAAACCACGTTTGAAACCCAGAGTGAATACGTAGTTTGTTTCAAATTAGCAGTGTTGTCTATTAAAGTCATTCCTGCATTGTTGAACCTTCCTAACATGGATCTGCTTTGTAAATGTTGTGCACAATGTGTCTTTTGACTTCCGAGGTTAATGTAATGCTCAAACACTTTGGTTTTCATTGTATTAGAAACAATGTAAATAGCAGCATTTTCTTTACTATAAGGAACAGAAATTCAAAAATGGATGCAAATTCAGGTAGATAGTATTAAGCAGAAAAGCCTTTCTCTGAAAAGTGTAGGTTTCAGTTTAGCAGTTGATGTTTTTCTTTTGACAAGCTCTTTCGGAGTTGAGAAGGGAAGAGATGGAAGAAAATGCAAAATTTTCTTCCAGGAATTACTCACGGATTTGAAACCATCAAGGGGTAATGTGTTCAGGTTTCTAAAAGTATTGAGGTGACTCTTGAGGATGCAGAGAGCTGGTCAGTAGGGTGTTAATTTAGTCATCAAACTTTCAGAAAAATCATGGTAGATATCTCAGGAACTTTGCAAGTCTGGCCTGTGGTAACCAGAAACAAGCAGTGTAGTTATGATTAATCCTGTTCAATAATATTTTACACTGAACTGGTTTCCAGGGTTTCTTGCAGAACTTGGGTCTCTCTTCAGTTCAGCTTGACCCAGTTGAGTACATGACCTAAAATAAATGTCAGCAACTGTTTTCTAATGATAGGTGTAGAAAGTAAAGATGTGAAATACTACTGTATAATTACATAAATATGCAGTGCAACCCCTTGGTAAGGAGAGATTTGCCAAATTTAGCAGAACATCTATATTTAGGTACAAATTTGCACATAGGTTTCACCAGTCAACTGGTTACAGTCTGGTGGGGGGGCGGGAAGGGTTTGTTGAGCATTAATGGTGAATCATGAGTTCTTGTGTTCTGATTTAAATTGGGGCTACCCAGCTGCTCCCCCATGGGTTTGATATTGGGCTGCTCTCCTGTCTCCTTTCCTTGCCTTGGAGGATGTGAAATCCAGCTGTGACGGCAGCTGGACAGTGCCATGGGGACATTGTCCTCTTCTCAGAGCTCAACCCGTCCCTGCAGTGAAGGATCAGAGTGGAGGGAATACACAGGCACTCCTTTTTCTGTGCACACGTCTGGCCTGGCCTTTAAAACTGGGAGCAGCTCCAGGGCTGGACTGGAGTTTGTTGGAGTTCCCAGCCCCAGGTGGGGCTCAGACCCTGCAGGTGAGGAGGCTTCAGTGCTTCAATCTTAGTAGGTCATTTGGAGTTCTTGTAACATATTTGAAGATTCCTTTAAAATATTAAGCTGTTGTTGGGGAATAAAAGTGATTCTTGGGTTTAAAACAGATGCAAGTCTTGACTTCTATGGAAAAAGGAACCTTTCTTAGGTTTCTTTCCTACTGAAAACTTCATGAAGCAAGGAAAAGAACTGCTGCATCTCGTTTGAGGGCTCTTTGCAGCAGTGTTTAAGTTAAGCTGCGAAGCCTTGCTCTCCAGCAGGGTGCTTTCATTTGTCTCCTGGGGATGCTTTCATCCCCAGCAGCAGCCTATGTGCCATCCAAACACCAGCCAAAGGCCTCGTGTAATCCTTATCTTCCTAGAGGGAATGACCTTCTGCTGGGATGGGATTCTGTAAGCAAACTCCAGAAATCAGTGATTTGTGCAAGTGCTTAGGTAGATTTAGGAGGTTTTTGAACAGTGCTTGGCCTCAGAGGTTAAGTCAAATAGAAACTTTCTTGCTGATACCTCATATGACCTTGGTCTGTGATAAACTGAAGATTACTTTAACTTTGAGATGATACAAATATTTCATTTTTGTAGCAACAGACTGCAGTAACAAGGTTGCTACCATTGTTATAAAACCATGCTGATTCTGACAAAGAGGGGTACAAGAGAATTAATATTTGGATTTAGCACTTCATTTAGGGTGGTGGTCTATGGTTCATAACATACACAGATATATATTGGCATTGAATACTGATGGTTTGGCGTTTTTTTCCCCCCAACAAGTAGTTCTCAGTTTTTGTTGTGAAAGTGAAGAGGTTTTATTTTGCATATTTTTGGAGGAATGCTGAGCAAGTGAAATTTATGGAAATGCATCCTATTATAGGATAATATCTTCTTTTTACTCTTGCATCTCATTACTTAAGATTTTTTTTTTTCTTATGTAATGTTGATTATTTGCAAATTTCGTAAAATACTAGAAAATTTTCTCAGTTTTTTTTATCTTGTGCTCAACTGCAATGGAAAACACCTGTTATGATAAAAATAAAAAAATTGGCCCTGTGCTTGATCCTGTTACTTTTTCCTGCTTTTAGTGAGATGGGACCCCTTACTCACTTTTGCCCTTTGCTTTCAAGAGGGAGTTGAGATCTTTTTTTCAAAATTATTTTCATCTTTAGCTCTTCCAAAGCATCCCAGAATCTACAGGAAAAGTGCTGTAGACTGAGAGGGATTACTCACAGTGGAATTATGATGATGTGTTTGTCCAAATGCTGATGGTAGCTGAGAGGAGACAAGTGTGGCCCTTCTGGCCAGGAGAGCTTTTCCAAGGTACATTCCTACATACTCATCCTGCAGGAAGAAAATATTCCCCAATACAATAAAAGAGGATGTTTTATTGACCAACAGTCATCTCCCATGTTCTTAACATTTCATGTTTTAGCATTAGGTTTTAGCCAGGTTCATAAGATACTCCCCCTTACCTTCAGTAAAACAGAGGGATTACTAATTAACTAAGAGTTTCTCCTAGGAAAATCCCTAAACCTATTGAACTTTTCCCTTTCCAAAATCATGAATAAAACTAACAGTGTCACATGGCAGGTAGGTAGGTAAGTCAGTCATATTTCAGATCAAGGGAAGGTCAGCATTTGAGGCTGATTTGTTCCAATCTGTGATCCTCAGTCATGGGGACTTCTGAGCATCACCTCTTCAGGGTGTGTGTTCCTCCATGGCCTGAAAGGGAGCCAGGGGAAAAAGGCATCTCTCACATGGATGTTTGGTGTTTAGGATTTCTTAGGATAAATCCAACAGCTCTCTTTTAATGTATTTTATATTGTCTCTCTTTTAATTGTTTTTATAAAATAGTTACATTTTTAAGCCCTTGTGCTGCTACATCTTGGATTTTCAGTGGATCACAGCTTAGCCAGGGCTGTCTGATAGTTTCTTGAAATGAGTAAGTGATGGCTCAGGAGTTATGTTGGGGTTTCTGCTGCTTTGGCAGTGGGACAGCGTGCACAGACCTGTTTATCCAGGCCTTGAAAAGAATAGCTGCCACTAGCTCAGGCTCTGAGAGGGGCAGAGAGCCCAGGATGATTTTCAGTTTGCTATAAGCCTCTGGATAACTTAATTAGTCACTTTAAATGTTGAGGCTCCTCTGTCTGAAATGTATAGGTTGGCCTGGAAACAGATGATTGAATTACTATTGTATTCAAGATCCACTTGTACGATTTTTCTTTCTCTTTAGGCATTGTCCCCTTGGATTGAAAAGAGATCTTAAAAGGTCATTTCGAAGAAGGTGGCTTAGAATATTTCCCATCTTGGCTGGGTGTGAGCTTTTACATCAGCAAACAAATGCATCTATTCATCTTCTGTCTTAAAAGTTGCCTTCACTTTGTTTTAATGCCTGGGATTTAATACTTGAGCAAGGACACCATCCTGAAAGCCCTGGCTAAATTGATGCAACAATTCTGGTTTATATTCTAATAAATCAGAATACTGAATTATGCCAGCTGTTTCTTGGTTTGAGGTGAGGAAAGAAGAGGGGCTCTTTCTGTGAAAATATTAGGTAGAGAAAACAGGTGAGGGAATCCTAGAGCACATGGAGAAGATTGAGCACTGAAAACATGATTTAGAGTGGACTGAGATAGAATACGTGAAAATAGGGAGTGCTTAGTGCAAGTGGTGCTTGTTTTAGTCAAGTTTCCTGGTCTCCATTCAAAGGTTTGGCATAAAGTGCGTGTCAAGAATTGGCACTTGATTTACTGGAATTGATGTGAGTTTTGAATAAGCTTCAGTTGTCAGTTCCAGTTCTGTACATGACAGCTACTTGCTGCAAAAGATTGTTTTGTACATTGGGAAAATATAGCCATAATTATTTTTGTTTATCAGACATTGAGTATGTGGTAACTACAGGCTGGTTTTAGCAGTTCTTTGGGTTTTTTTCAAGAGTTACTGAGATGAGTAAACCTTTCTTTTCTGCTATACAGAGAAACTTTGTAACACTGCCAGTTTCTTGTACCAAGAGGAGTCAACCTGTGTGCTCTGTACCTTAATTCTGTGAGGGTTAGCTGGTGCAATCATGTTGCTTATGTTGTGAAACAGTGTTTTAATAAAAATAAATTGTAGCGTTCCTGTTTCTGGAAGCCACATAGATCAGACAGCCCTTTCCAGAGGCCTGTGATAAGGTGTAGTTTGTAGTTTTCAGAACTATTTAATGGCCTAGTGTCAGTTGTTTGCTTATGAGAGAAACCAAGTAAGTGGTTAAATTGACATGAACAATTTGACAGGTGCTTGTCCAGGAATGTTTACTTATGGTTCTGTATGAGTGAAAAAAAAATAAAAAAATTAAAAACCAGGATCAGTAATCTCTGGAAAAGAAGAGTAGTACTATAAAACATTAATTCTGATTTATTGTTTTATTTGCATGTTTCAAATAAGAGCTGTGAGTTTGAGAATTGGTGACTTGGGGTGCCAGGCTTGAGACCCTGTGGTGGACTAGCCATAAAGATACCAGCCCGTGCTCACTGCCTCCCATCATTTCAGTCAGCTCGTGTGGTAACACATCAAGAACATTGTGTTTTATGTGTGATGTTGGACTCGTGGCCCACACTGTGTGTGTGAGGGCCTTCCTTGCCTGCAGCAACAAATCAGGAGGTTGTGTCCACCTGTATTTACACCGTATCTATAGCAGCGTCTGCAACCTGAACCTGTTCTGAAATGAGCTCACCCCAGCCCAGCTCCTAGAGCTGCTCCTTTCATTAGCTGGTAATTGCTTAATATCTATGGGAATAAAGGCTGTCCTTTAGATAATCCTGCCTCCAGTCAGTCAGCTTCCTATTGCAGCCAGAGCTAAACAGATTTGCACCCCTTCTCTCCCCACCCTGCCAGTCTAATGCCCTGCCTACGGAGCTGCTGCTGCAGGTGCTGAGCACTGACAGCTCCACTTAAAGGTGGAGCCACTGTCAGGTTTATGGCTTCACAGGGAGCTGAGATGATCTAATGCCTTTCTGTCCCTAAAAGAATTATCTTCCAGCTTCTCAGACCTCTTTCTAAGTCCATGAAATTCAGTAAGGTGGTAGAAAATGATTTGTTTCCTCCCCAGAGTTTTCTCCCTTTTTGATGTGTTAAAGCAACTTGTCACAGGTGAGGAGTGACTGGAAATGTTGCTTCAGGTACTTTACACTCCCCATTGAGGAGGTGATGTCCCCAAGCACCCTGTCCCCCCCCCAGGCTGGCAGGACACTGTGTAATCACAGCATCCACTGTGCTGGTCAATGCACTCTTGGTGATTCTCACTGTGGCTTGTGTCTTCTTGGGCTGAAACTCTTGTTTTTTAATGGAAGAAACTGTCTTTAGAAATTACAGCTCAAGCCAAACAGAGTGGGTATGGTTGTATATCATTAATTATGTCTGAATTGATGTTCTCATTTATTCTATGTTGTTTCTAGGTACTGACTCCAGAGTACTTCCCTGAAATGTTTATTTTCTCTCTCTAGCTTTGAAGTACCAAGAAAGGACAGTGTCCTGAGACCCCACTGAAAGGTTTTGTGAAAATACCCACATTAGTGTGTGATTTTTCCTCTTCTTTTACTCCATCTCTTGAAATCGAAATGGTTGTGCAGGAAGGCACCTTAAGCAGGTGCAAAAATGTTTGGCTGAGCTGGCAGGGGAAGAGAGTTGGAAAGTGCATCTTCTGGTAAATCAAAACCAGACCTTTTGGTGGTGTTAAGTCCACACCAAGGGGATAGTGCTGCACTTGCTTGTTGCAGGGAGCATCTAAGAGTATCATGTCAGGGACAAAGTCCTTCACGTTACTTTATCCTCGGAATAATTAATTATTTGTAATGGTTTTGAAACTGACATCCTTCAGATGTTGAATTTTAAGGGGTTTGATGTCAAATTTGAAATACAGACTAATTTTCAGTCTTAACTTAGCGCTAGGTCCTATCATTATTCCCCAAAACTTTTCGAGCAGGATTGCAAGTATTAATTCAATATTGACATTCAGTTTAATAAAGGACATGACAGCAGAAACTGTTAAAGATTGGGTTTATCAGACAAATCCATAAGAACTTTCTCATGTGATCCTAATACAGCATTGCATGTGTTGTTAATTATGGAGTGAAAATGTCCAAATGGAATTATACAAGTAATTAGGAAGGGTTTCCTAACACAAAAGAGAAATTTGGGTAGTCATTTATTTGCATAAAAAATAGGAGTTCAGGAGTCCCAGTCAAGAGCTTGCATCTTCATTATTTGTAGGCACTCAACAAACAGAGCAAAGAGTGTTGTTACCCTAAAAAAGTGTTCATAGCTCAAGGGGTTCCTGGAAAATACAAGTTGAAGGAAATAATTGAACAGCACCTTTCTCTTTCCTATCAACACTTTTTGTAAAGACAGTCTTCCCAGGAGCTCTAGTGTGGCACAAATGGAAGGAGAAGGCATAACCAGCTGTCTCTGCTGCTGCCCTTGCCTGCAGGAGGAGAGAATGGTGCTCTACAGCTACCCAGGAAGCTTTGCCATCCTCTGTGGCCTGTCAGGAGCAGGCTATTTGTGAGCAGGTCCAGGCTATTCTGGGAAAAGCACTTTGCAGTCGTGCACCATAAGGAAGATCAGTTTAGATTTAATATTAGAAATGTGTTGTGACCTTGCACGTCATTGTCCATCTCACCAGAATTGCCAGTGTTAGTGGTGATGTTTGTGCCTGCAGGGTCCCCCTGCACCCCCTGGCCTGCAGGAAACTCACTCCTGGTATTGACACATAAACACTGATGGAGCTGAGGCCACATGGCTGCGATGTGGCTGCTCTGGAAGGAGGAACCAGGGCTGTAACTGGATCTGCAGAGCTGCCAGGCTGCTGCAGTCCTTGGCAGAACTTCAGGCAATGTCCATCCTTGCTGTGGAACTCACGGTGGGGTGGAGCCCTGCCCTGGGTCCCGTGCAGCTTCTTGGGTTGTCACTGGGAAGGTGAAATTGTTTTGGCAGTTACAATAATATCTGGAATCCATGTGTTCCTAATGAGCCTTCCCAAGTAAGATGCTTATTAACTGCCCAAAGCAGCTCGCAAAATAATCCAAAAATAGCACAGTGACTGGTTACTCTATCACTTTGTAGCAGATCTGATTAGGATAGAACAGAGTGCCTAAATTTTGCCACATGAGCAGTGTATTATGTCTTCCAGGAATGCTAACATAAAACATGTTTGGGTTTTTTACTTGCTTGTTTTGATTTTAAATGAAGCTTATTTTTTGTTTAAAAAGCCAAACTGGTTTGATATATTTGGGATAGTTTGATTTTAAAAAATTATTAATAATTTGTGATCATTGTTGGTCACTTCCATTCATAAGAGACATCCGATCAATTAGGTAGTTTCTCACTCTGCTGTTAGTGATAAGATACCAGCTGTTCATTCTCTCTTGCTTTGTCTTAATGTGTGAGAAACTGCCTTGATTTACAGGAATGTCAGACGTTCTGACTTGAAAATACATTGAAGTTTGTTCTGGGGACTGGCGGTGGTGCAGCTATTTTAACATTCTGCATATGGATTTTCAGTATTTTCACACTCAAGTTATATTTGTATTGTGGGTATGTTATTAAGCTCTTACTAACAATCAAAACAAAACCTAAAAATTGATGCTCAACATGTGCAGTAATAATTAAAGCATCTGCCTTCCCGTGGTGTGGAACTATGATGAAAATATTGTATATTAAATAAGGGTTTTTTTTCAAGAATTAAAATGTGCAAGGTCTCTGGAATTACAGTTGCTGGTGGAAAGAAGAGCTGAAAGGCAGGAAAAGTTGAAAAGAGTGGTGAAAAAAGCAGACTGCCCCAGTACTACCCAACTTGTATTCCTAAGTAAAAACTGTGTGTGTAATTCACCTTAATTAGTGTTTGCACAATCATTGTTAAAAAGACAGACTTGTTAGAGGTTTCTGTAAGCAAAATATATTCTTTGTTGGGGGGAGAGAGGTTCCTTGCCAGTTGAGTATTTGTGAATGGTGAATTAACACTGATTTAGGTTCAGGAGGTGCATTGTTGCCTGTAATATCCTGTAAATATTATATATATATATATATATATATATAGCCCAGTGAGCCTGGGCTGGCAGCAGTTGGGAGGAAAATGATCCATATCTTTCCCAAAGCGTCAAAACCATGAAGTTTTAGAATTTGCAGCAGGACAGCTTCTGGCAGGTTGCTGCAAGGCTGCCGTGCTTCCCTTTGGCTGAGGATTGCCTGGCTCTTCCCAAGGCTGAAGCCTAAGACTTGCCAGGAGCCACTGAGTGTTTCTGCAGTGTTTGTTGTTCTCAAGTGCAGTTGCTTCAGTGGTAGGGGACATTTTTACTCTTTTTGGTATGTCCTCAAATGGGAGGACTTCTGTTAAATGTAGTGGTGTAACTGACAAAGAAAAATGTCCATAAGCATCTAATAAAATTCCTTGTATCTAGTTCTCAGCTGCGTATAATGAATGGTCATGTACACAGTGGGATTTTCTGCCCTTCACCAGACCACACAAATATGTTGCAATAGGAATAATATTTCCATCACATTAGGGCCTTGTGTAATCTTGTGGGAAAAAAAATGAAAAACCCTGAAGTGCTCATGTAGGTAAGGGAGAATTTTCCCAGAAGTCAGTTTTGCATCAGAGCTCATGAGAGCAGCAAGTCCTTGAGCTGGCTATGGACTAACCTGGAATTTGTGTTCTGCTGAGGGGATCTTACTGTAGGGATGCATTTTGCTGGGAGTTGTAAATAGCTCTACTTTGTAGTATAGATGTGTAACACTGGTTTGGGTCACTAATTTTCTGCTTGTTTCATGTTCATCTCTTTCTCACAATGGCAGTTTCTTGTTTGAGGACCATTGCCTGGACTAACCTAGAAATCTTGCTTCTCTGAGCACCAAATCAGAGCCTGCTGCCTTACCTTTAATATTTGTGTGTGGCACACAAGATCTACTTTTTGTAAGCTGGCCCTGATCACAAATATCTGCCGAGATGAGAGCCTCCTGTTCAGTGTTCCTAAAAAGTCAAACTTGCTCCCTGATTCCCGTTATATTTCAGTGTTAGCATTTCCCTGGCACACAGGGCTGGCCTGGACACCAGGGGATAGTGTTACAGCCATTTACATATCAAAAAGGGGAAGAAATGAGCAAACCCAAGTTGCTCTTGAATAGCAGTGCTCTGTGCTCTGTGCTGCTCCCAGATCCTGTTAACATTGTTCACACAATGGGCCACTTAATGAATTTGCAGATGGCCTGATTTGATTTTTTTTTTTTAAGTATAAATTTTCCCTTTCCAGAGGAAACAAGATGGTAGTTTCCTGCTGGGGTGAGGAAAAATAGGGGGAAGTATTTTGGGGAAAACTTAGAAAGGAAGATGAGGCTGGGGTATAAAGTGGGAGAAAGCAGCAGTGGCTGAGTATCAGGAATGTCTCATTTGTACAGCAAATCTAAGGTACCAATAGTGTTGGTACAGGTAACAGACAACATCTAATTATGAAGTAGTGTTTTTGTCTTAAAATATTACTGAAAATAGAGGAAATTATATCTGAGCTTGGGAGATTCTGAAATGTAGTTCTGCTCTCATTAGAGTGTGAGTCAGGTATCCTCCTTGTTTACTCTGGCAAGCTGTCATAAAACTGCAGTGTGTTATGTTGAGTAATTCCATGGGCTTGTGTTTGGAGGTCACGTGGGGCACTGGTGGGACAGCATTATTGCTGCTTGGTTGGAATACCTGCCTGCTTAATCGTTCTGCAAATCTGTTCTTGTCCAGAAAGCACAGCAGGCTGGGGTAATGCTGAGTGCCAGCTTGGGGACACATGTTTTGGTGTTGGGTGTTGGTCGACCCTTGTGTTCCTGCTCAAAACAAACAAAATCTTTGTGCTACCTCCATTGAAATTACTTTTAAAAGAGAAGTGAAAAGCATCTTGGGAGCACATTCCATCTTTGCCTGGCACTCAGATAGGTCCAGCTGTACCAAAGTCATTACTGGTGGCTTTTATTAATAACAGGGGAGATGAGCTTCTGGTGACAAAGATGCTACAGCCTCTTGTGGCTGCCTGCTTGGGTGGTTAACTGTGCAAACATGCATAACATTTATTTGATATTTAATCTGAGTTGACCTTGCTGTATTTAAGATGTTTTAACCTGTAATTTTTGCAATTATTTCTTTTTCATGTGGTGCTTTTTCTTTTGTGATTTTCACTACCTCCTCAGTGAGTTGATCAGATTTTGCAGTTGTGTCCTATGTTCTTGGCAGTTAAAATACAATTATGATATTACAGCTAGATTATTTTTGCAGGGATTTTTTTGGGGTATTATTTTAGATTTGCTTTAACACTTCAAAAATGGTGAATTTTTTTTTTTTTTAACTTGGCAAACAGGTTGAATCATTTATTTTGGACCAAGAAGATCTTGATAACCCAGTACTTAAAACCACATCGGAGTTGTTCTTATCGAGTGCTGCAGAAGGTGCGGACTTGAGAACTGTGGATCCAGAAACACAAGCAAGACTAGAAGCCTTACTGGAGGCAGCAGGTACTTTCTTTGAATGGTTTTTATTTCTGAACCTGACTTGTACACAGATCTGGCAGCACGTAAATTTTGACACCAGTGAAATGTTCAGGAGTCTGGAAATTTATGATGAGCAAAACATAGAAAACAAGCTCAGGTTGCTTGATTCACTCTTTATGTCCATACAAAGTTAGAAAAATTGATTTGAATTAAGTTTCATTGACTTGAGATTACATATGTTACCAGAGGGAGGACTAATAGGAAGAGAATAGAAGGAAGTAGACTTGCTAAAATGGCTTTTTTTCCAGCTGCTTTGGTCAATATATAATTATTAATTCGTTACTCCAGAAATTTACAGGTAAAATACTTTTCTCTGTTTTAATTCTCACAAAAACATTTTTGCATTCTGTAGTTGTGAGGTATCACTGTTGGAAAAGTCGTATTAAAAATTCCTGTTTTGGAGCCATACCTGATGAACATTTTTAGCTTAAGAGTGAATGCTTGACTAATTCAAATCCTCCTATGATTTCTGACAGGGTGTTTGCATTGGATTTGAAACTTATATTTTAGTTTCAAAATTCCAAGGACAAAAAGATATAAAACTCCTGCTTTGAAACAAATCCCATTTGATCATCACAGGTGTATACCCAGACTTGTAGTGGTGTGCTGAAATTGGAGTTTTCACACCTTAGTTTGGAACACTTAAAGAGCTACATAAAATAGCACTTATTTGCAGGTGTTTAGATGCTAAGCTGTGCACAGTCTTAAAGGAGACCTATTCTGAGGAAGCAAAGGGGGCAGGGATTTGGGTTTTCTTTGCATTTTGGATTTGAAAAAAAAATCCAACTTAAAACACAGCATTTGTCAGCAGGAAGTTGCAGCAGCCTCTTTGCTGTAACTCTTGAGGACCAAACTTTGTTTTGCAGGGAAGACAGGCTGTTCCTGGGATACTCCATGCACTAAGGGAATTTGAATAATTTAGTCCCTTTTTAAGGGCTTTTAAAAATGAAAATCAGTTCCTCTCATGTACCTGGTGGCTGCTGTGTCCCAAAACCTATAAATTGCTGGTGGATCTGGCTGGTGTTGTGGGGCAATGCTTGAGCTGCAGTGCTCACAGGAATCTCACAGTATTTGATACATCCAGGAGGTGCCTTTGGTGCTTGTAACATCTGTGAGAGTGCTGTCTTCAGATTTCTAATCAATAGTTGGGTATTTGTCCCCAGGATTAGGTGATTTGTTTTTAAACTGAGGTTTCCATGCTTTGGTTTTCCCAAGTACATGGGGAGAACAGAAGGAATCTGGAAAGAAGAGCAAATCAAAAAAGGAGTGCCTTTGTTTGAGGATTTCATCTCCCTCTCTGAAAAGACTGGACAAAATTAATGCCACTTGATGAGTGTGTGAGATCAAAAGAGTGAAAATACTCTCGGGACAGTTTTCTAGTTAAGCTGTGCATGTCTTTCCCACTGTGAATTGGAACACTAAAAATATCAGGCTAACCTAAGGAAGTTGCTGGGAACCTGGTAGTTCATTAATAAAAGCCATAATTTGACAGTGATTGAAAAAGAAGTTAGTGGTTTTGGGAGACGTTCTAATATCTTCATTGGATATATCTGCCTGGTTTGCTGAAAATACCCTTTTTAACCTTAAGTGAACTTCTAGGCTTTCATCATGGCAGCCTAGTGTTGGGTCTTTGTATTCTTTTGCAGTTTGGCAAAAGCAAGTGATTTCTGTTGTTGTTTTAGTCACTGATCAGACCTCAGCATTAAGGAAAGCTTGGAAAAGTAGATGGCAGAGCTATGGCTCAAACATGTACATTTAAAGCCTTGTCTGCAGTTTCCAGGCGTGACTTGGCCTTGGTTGTGATGATCCCCCTGTGATGGGCTTGATTCCACCTTACAACCTAGAGGAAAATCTGTCTTGTGTTCAGTGTCTTGGATTTCTTGGGCTTTCTCACATGCCAGCTTTGTGGCTGTGTCATTCGGATCTTAATGAGTAGGACTTGCAAAACTAGTTTTGCTCATTCTTCCTGAATCCTTTAATGCTCAGATCTCACATGGACGTGTTGTTTATTAGTTCTGGAAGGTAAGTTCTAGCAACTGCAACCACATGGGATATTGTTCTTCAAAGCACTTCTGCAGAAGTGGTTTTCAACTATTGTGTGCTGTAGGATTTGTAGGAGTTGTGTTTTGTTTGTAAGTAGCTGTCTTGATTTGAGAGCTGCTACATGAGTGTAGAAGCCAGAGATTCTTTGAACTGCTTGAAAATGTTTCTGTAGGTTGTATTTACCCGCCTTGAGAGTGCTGGATATTTTTTCACTTGCTTATTTAACTTGCTTATTTTGTTTCAAGGATTGTGGGTGTTGAAGGTGACAGCCTTAAGCCAAATTTCTAGCAAGAGGGTTGTGTCTCAGCCCCCTTGGCACAGCAGCAGTTACACATATGTGGACATATCCACGTGCACACAGAGACAGATTTCTTGTTTTTCTCTGGAAACCTGCTTGATTAGCTTCAGTTTAGACAACCATACTTTATTCTGTGAAAGAATAGGCACTTTTGTAATGAATAGCTATCTTTAAACATCTGCCAGTTTGTATTATTTCACAAAAAAATAGCTCTACAATCTGAAGACCAAGAGATCGTTGTAAATATCTGCTGTTTCCACCTTCAGAAACTGAAGATAAATTAAAACAATTGAATCCTATTGTTTGGCAAGTTTTAACCTAAACAAACTAAGTCTTGTACATCTTCTTTCAGTTCAACTCCTGTTAGCAGAGAGGGATTTATAGGTAAAATAACCTATGGAATGACAACCATCCTGCTTGAAGGTTGTTTCCATTTTTCAGCCTGTAATTAAACAGATTATTAGTATTCTGAGAGTGGAGTCCTGTTCTGTACTAGAAATATTTCACTGTTAATTAGGGTACTGTTGATTTCTTAAAATAATGTTTCAGCTCTGAAGAGTCGTGATTCTTGTGTGGATCTTCAGTAAGAAAGTCTATTAAATGCCCTTTTTAGGGACAGTAGTTGACAGCTGGAGATGAGAGTTCTTTGCTACTGGGAATGAATGGTTAGAGTGGTGAAAGTTCTTGCTCTTCTTGGTGGGTCCTCAATACTTTTTAAAAGGGCAAAGTGGGAAAATTTCTACAGGTTAAACTAGTTTCTTTTTCTGTTCCCAACTTGTATTGGCATCAGGGAGGAGAAATGGCTCTCTCATGTTGTGCAGTCCTCTTTCTGCAGGTTGTTTTAGAGGACAGAGAAAGGTGTTGGTTCAGGCACATGGCCAGATAAAAATCCTGGATGCTCATTTGGTGTATTCTGCACTGAAAACACAGATTTCTACAGAAAGTTGTGAAATGTCAAAATGTTAATCTCTGCAGTTAAAATACCCTGTTGATAGTGTTTCAGCATGGTTTGGCTGAGTTTTCTGGGAAGTGACATAGAGTGTTACTGAACTGCTTTTTGACTTGAGGAAATAGCTTGAGTGCCTGTGCCTCTACCAGCAGAGATTTTAAGTGTGTTCCTTCTCAATCTGAACGTTGAAACACTTTAAAAATGAAACATCAAAAAAAAGGTGCAGAAGAAAGTGGTAAAGAAGCTTCGTCTGTCTTTGGAGGACGTGATGTTCCTGTTGAGTATCTTTATGGGGAAGAGTTCTGTAAGCAGTGAGTTCTTCAGGACTCCCACTATTTGCAAAGAGGCTTGTGAGGAAAATATTTTGAGAGGGAGAACGTTGAGCCAAAGGTTTGTTTAATGAAGCCTGTGAGTAGTCCATCGTTATGTTCAAACAGAGAGCAGAGTTATACACATCCTTCTTTTCTGTTGAAATACAGTATTGAAGGTGGCTGGAGACCCTCACAGAATGGTTTGGTTTTTTTTCAGACTTTGAGGGATTAATTGTAGTGTAAATGGTGAAAGAGAAATCAAGTTCTAATAATGGTGTCTGTTAATACCTGTGAATTTCAGTAGTTCATTCAGGCATGAGGAAGGGATCACCTCCTTAGTGGAAATGTAGAACACAGAACAAAATATGAATGAGCCCAGATGAAATCTACCTGCTTTTGGATAACCAGAATGGTTAGAGTAGATTCAGCAATCATGAAATTGAGTACTTTCCTCTGTAAATGTATATTTCTGTTTACTCACTTGCCAACCTATTGACCAAACCTGTTTTATTTTTTTTTTCTTATTATGTGATCAACCCCATTCATTATTCACTAACAAGGATTACCAGGGAGTGAACTGTGGTCTAAAAGAGCTGTGCCAGAGAGGCAGAGCTTGCTTTCATCCTGCATCCAAGGGAACCCTTGGAAAGTGTCAGAAACTGGGCCAGAGAAACTCTTTGATGATGTTATTTATGATGAATAAGATTCATGTGTGGACGTGGTGTTTCTTTTCTTAGGGCTGATGAGTAACTAAGCTGGGATTTAAATGAAGGTGGGCATTAGAAACTTAATGCTGAAGTGTTGTCCAAGCACCACTTGAAACTATAGAAGTGGAGGTCTGCAGAAAACAGATTTATCTTTGTCAATTTATTGGTTGCACCTCTGGAATACAGCAAATGTGTATCTAGATCTGTATTGGTGTTATGAAATTTAAAAAAAAAGAAAAATAGGATCTTAATTAGGGGGAATCAGAGAGGATTGCTGGAATCTGATCAAAGATGTAACTTTATTGTAAAAATGTTGCAAGATCAAATTTGAAGTGTGTTTATCCTCCTTCAACATGGCCAAAATCTTATCTTAGTCCAGTTATTGTGTCTGATTGTAAACCAAGAAAGGCTCTTCACCATAATTTGATCTGATCTAGAACACTTGGTGCTATATGGACACAGTATACAGACCAAATACAGGAAACAGTTTTCACCAGGACAGTTTGAATAGTCTTCATTGTAGGTGTTTCTTTAGAGATCAAAGCTGCCCTGTCACTGAAATCACCACTGTCTTATTAACTGGAAAGCTTCTGCCTTTTGAGATATTGGCACATTACAATCTCATTTTCTTTCTTCACCATCTAAAGATTCAGAGTGGGAAGGAATATATGGTATGTGAAACATACAGATTTGTTGTGCTTTTGAGTAAGTTGGATAAACTGAATTGTGTGCATGTAATTGAATTATTAATATTATCTCTTTCCAAGATTTTGCATGATTTAAATATTTTTTTCTAGCCTAGTAGGCTTTTAGATTAGAAAAAGTCTAGTCTAATCCTGCTTTTAGTCAAATTAACTTCCATGCTTTGACAGTGTGTTAAATGTATCAGCTTCATATTTTTTAGCTGTTTTCCAGATGGATTTTGCTGTGAAGAACAGTCTCATTGTCATAACACTTAAATTGCTGCCTTTAGGTATCAGATGGCTTAGTTGCCTTACCTCTTCTGAAAGCTTTACTTGCTGAGGTCTTTGGCAAAGATGATTTTAACCTTTCTTCAGAGGGGGTGGGGAGTGGGAAGAAACAGGACAAAAAGTTACCAATTTTATTTTGTGAAGTATAAGAATTGGCCAGGGTTCTCCTCAATCTCTCAAGTTGCCTAGATATTTATATAAATCTGTGTATTTATGTCAGACGTAATCATAAGTAATCAGCGAGTACTTTGTGATTGTACCATAAACAGTTGGTGCAATCCTTCTTTTAATGAGATTTTTTTCAGTCCTGGATATAGTTCTTATTAACTCGACTTCTCCTTTCTGTTTTCCTACTGCTGTATTTTATTTTTCATGCAAGTTTTTATCTTATTTTGTAACATAAAACACCCTGTGCTCTCTTGTTCCAATATGGGGAACATATTATTGCTGGTTAAAATCTTTTTTCCATTCAGTATTGTTTTAAGGACTTCATCCTATATTAGTGCTTGGAGTAGCTTTAGCAAAAACTAATGTAGGGAGAGTTTGGGAAGGAGAAAAGCAGCTTTGCTGACAGTCCTGTGTAGTGCCTGAATTGAAACAGAATGTACCAGTTGCAGAGTTGTTCTCTTTGGGCTGTGTCTGTGCCTCCTCTCTCAGCAGATGGCTCTGCTGTGGTGCTGTCCTTAGGATGCTGGGAGGGAGGAGAGCTGAGATGGGAGCTGTGGGACATGAAGCAGCTACTGCTCTGGGAACTTCGAGTTCACCAGAATGTACCTGTTCTCCTGAAATGTGTCAGGAGAGAGTGAGGAAAGAGTGGGGAGGTAGACAAGCCTCAATCTCTTGTATCTCCTGCAAGAAGGGTCTTAGTAGTTCATTAAAAAACCTTAATTACTGACTTGAAATCTGTGTTTGCTTTTCTGCATTTATCAGTCATGTTGTTTTCTTAGCATGTGGTGATAAAATCAGAATTTAGAAGTGTTCAAAAGAGAGTTTGAGTATTGGCTGGATGCTTTGGGGTGTGCAGATGATGGGATCTGAATCAGTCTCTCAGATTTCCCTTTTTGGGATTATTTTTTTTTTTTTAAAGCTCAGTAGCTTAATACTCAAGCATGGTGGCAGTAACCAGTGCCAGCTCCATACTGGCCTAACTGGTAAATCAGGTTGGTAGCCTGGATGTGGAGCCACCCCTGCTGGAGCTGGGAAGTGTCCTGTGAGGAGTCATTGCATTGGAGCAGGGCTGTTTGCTGCCAAAACAGTCTGGGTCATGTTCTGTGTCTGGGGACACCTGAGCAGGAGAGGAGTTACCTGAGCTCTTGCTGTGGGCTGTAACACATCTGTCTGTAACACCTTAGTCAGTTTTATACTCTTATCAAATATTTGGGGTCTTTTAAAGTGTCAGAAGCAACAGATTTACTGAGTCATCAATGCTTTGCAGTGTAACACATGAATTGTTTTGGGTTTTTTTAATTGTTTACTCACCTTTGACAAAATATTACTGTTGTATATTTAGGAAGTAATTATAAGCGGGTTTATAGGAAAACAAATGGTAATATAATGTATGCATAGCAAAAATGATTGAGTTCTGCTTATTTCTAGAAAGTCAAGCTAGTTTTCACCAGATTAATGAGAAACAAAATATGTAAAACATACTACCACTCATCTTTGATTCTGCTCATGGAAACAAGTGGCTTTTTTTGCAGTAGGGTATGAGCATCTTCATTTCCTGCTATAAATTATTTTGTGCTGTTTTACAGACCTCACTTTGAAAACTAAGAACTTATAACTCTAGATTTAAAATGAGCTGTAGTATATTAAACATCTTGAACAAAAAGGAAGGTTATATTCTTTGTGTATATGAATTATTTAAATACTTGAAGATTCAATACATCCTAGGATATGTTAAAAAAATTATTGCATTGCATAAAGTTATCCTGGTTGTATCCATCAGGAAAGTAGTTGCTGTGGGAGCAAAATGCACACTGCAGTTCTTCAGGGGCTTTCCCCCCTGTGTAACAAACATTGCCTCCAAAGAATTGTTAACTTGTCATTTAGGTAACACCCTTCTCTCAAATTCTCTACAACTTCTAAAGTTTTTCAAAAATTTGGCTGAAAAAAAAAAGGCTCAGTAGATTCAGTTTCATCTTCCTCTCTTCCTTCTCCCCAGGCAAATTCAGCTGTGCTTGTGCCATTCCTGATGGGTGGCTTTAGGAACTGGTTAGACAGACCATCTCCAGAGCTGGAAGCTCCAGAGCATGCCAAGCCCACTGCAGTCCTTGGGATGGGAAGGTTTTTTGGACAGCCAGTCCTCAGTGTACTGAAATATGTAACTCAAGGGTGAAGGGAGCACTGAGCTGCTTCCTTTGGGAGAGCTTTGTGAGGGAAGAAAGAAAGATGTAGTAAAACAGTGGGTGATTTTGGTGGCTTTTGGCTGCTCGTTTAATTCATCTTATCCAGATTCAGTGTTACTTTTCCAGTGCAACCATCCTTAGAGCTGACTTGCAGATTGGTACTGCCCTCAGTTATCTTTATTTTTCTGGCTAAAAAACATCAAACCTTTCTCTGCCCTTAACTCACATTCCTTAGACTTTCATCTGCTCTTGTTCTCCTCTGGAGTCTCTGGACGTGATCTCTGTTCTTCCTCACTTTATGCCCCAAATGAGTCGTGTTACTGAGGTTGAGCTCTATTGATGCATGGAGAGAGGAGTGTTACTTCATCTGTCCTGCAAGCTGTGCTTTTGTTTATACATCTCCATTTGTTGTCTGCCTTTTGCCTTTGGTTTGCAAGTTGAATTTGACTTTAAATCTACCACTACTTTTCTGAAGAACTGTTATAAATTATTCCATGTTTGTGAATTCGATTATTTCCATGTGTGCAGTTGACTATTCCTGTGTATGTATGTATATACATTTTTTTTTCTGACAGTCATGTTTGAATATGTCCTTTAAAAGAAATTTCTCAACTCAGAATCATTATAAAGACCAAAATTGTGTCTTTGCTTTCAAAGAATTAGTTGGCTTTTGAGTAGCAGAGGAAGACCACAGTAAGTAAGAATGTTTTAACCAACCTGGCCTGACTTCCAGCTGGCTTTGTCTAGTATTGCCAAAACCAAGTAAGCAGCATGTGTTGGAAGTCTCTAGAGGGAAAGTAGGAAGATTTGCTAATGAAAAAAGGATAAGCTTGCACTGTGGCTTTTGGCTATTAGTCTTTGCTTATAGCAAGCACATCCAGTGCCTGATCCTCCCCAGCTGCAGAGACACAGCAAGAGGTAGAGCAACTTTATTTTAGTCTTTACACAGATTACAAGCAAAGACCTGGAGCAAATAATGAAAGAAATTTGTTTTGGTAGAACCTCAATTGGCTGGACATTTCCATACTCACCATTGGAAGCAGCTCCCTGCATTAGATTCATGCTTGTTACAGTTTCTCTGCATTGTGCTCTGAAGAAGCTCAGTAAAACTGGTTCTCTGTGGTGCCACGAGTTGGATTCTGTGACCCCTGAGGGACAAAATCTCCCATCTGAAGCACCAGAACTTCAGAGACATGGAGCTGGGTGAAAGTACATCTCTACCCTTTTGTTTGTAAAACTGCAAGAGAATGTTGCAAAAATGAAAAGATGGGATGAGCCCCCCAGGACTGTTCTTGTAGAGGGGTGTTAGCAGTAGATGGGTGTGTTCTTTCTTCAGGTTGGGTCATGGTAAAATAAATTCTGTATTTTCTTTCTGAAGACTGTAATATCCTGCTATTTTGTAGTTTGATAGTCCAATCTACCGTGGCATTCCTGAAGGTCTTACTTTCAGGATCTTTTGTTATGCAGTGTGAATGTAATGATGACAGACTGAAAAGGCTATGAATCATTTTAGGCAGAGGAAGGGTTTTATGAAGAGTTTCTCAAATGTTCAGTTTGAAATATGAATTTATACACTAGTCTATGCTATACACCGTTAGTGTAGTGATTGATTTTTAAAGAAATTGTGCATTTGATCACTCTCTGAAAATAGTTGCTATTTTGGCTTGCTTTGTCGTATATGATGGGCATAAACTGGGAGGCTAAAACTCTGTGGGTTTCTAAGTTAGCTCAGTGATGCTACTGGCACTCAATATTCTCTTAGATCTTTGCTTGAAAATGTAGTAGTATTTTCAAATGTCTTTTTCTCAGTTAGTCACTGAGTATTGTACTGAGTCAGAGTTGCTTTCTGATTCAGGAAGGCAATTCCAGCCCATTGGGGCTCAGTTTCCCCCTGACTGCCAGAAACTTTGAGAAGAGTTCAAGTGGGCTGTTTGTCTAGAAATAGCACTCAGAGGTTACTTGAGTTCTTGCCTTCCTTGCACCTCTGTTGTGCCAGGGGGGTCAAATCCTGGAGTCAGTCTCCACAGGAGTGTGAAACTTACCCTTCCTTTAGGTTACTCAAAGCAGAATTACTCTCTGCTTTCCTCTCCTTGTCCCATCAAATGGGTGGGAGGTCTGCAAAGTAACTTGTCAAGGGACACAAGCCCTAAAGAGGATGAAACATGAAATACTGGGTGAGTTGGAATGCTAGAAGTCAAGAACAGGAATTCTGTGCACTTTTCTTGGTGGGAATAATTTTAGTCCTCTGTTGATGTTTCTCGGGAATATGTGAGGGGGTTTTTTGCTCCTTACCCTGGCACAGTGGATGGTGCCATTTCCATGTTCCGCTTTTCCATGTTTCAGTAGCAGTCTTAGCTCTTTGACATGTGTCTTTCAGATTCTTGGAGCCAAGCAATTTTCAGACTTGAAATGAAGAAATATTTCTCTCTGATAAGGCAGGAGGCGAAGAACCAGGAAATGAAGAATAATTGCCAACCGTTAGCTGTGATACTTTTCTCTAAAATAATTAAATAAACTGTGTGCATTTTTCCACATTTCATGACACAAACTAAAAAATTTGAGATCATAATTTCTGCTTCTGGATCATTTATCAAGTTGCCACCTTTCTAGTTGTGTGGGTAAATATGGTGCGCACTACAATCTTAGCTTAAAATAAATACCCCAAGAGTGACTTGGGGCTTTAAAAACTACTTTGAAAAAGTGTCCAGAAGCAACCAGATTGTTCCTTCTCTTCCTTGATGTACAGGAGTGTCTGAGTTGATGCCCAAAGCTCAGAATTTGAGGAGAGCTCCTGTGATTCTGGCTGGGCACTGGGTGGGTGACGGCAAATCCCCGTGCCTGGCGCCGGGATGTGATGGGATGTGATGGGATGTGCTGGGCAGGCGGAGATGTGCCGGGATGTGCTGGGCAGGCTGGGATGTGCTGGGATTTGCTGGGCAGGCCGAGATGTGCGGGGATGTGCCGAGATGTGCCGGGACGTCCTGGGATGTGCGGGGACGTCCTGGGATGTGCCGGGACATGCCGGGATGTGCCGGGACGCGCCAAGCAGGCCGGGATATGGCTGGATGTGCCGAGATATGGCTGGAGGTGCCGGGATATGGCTGGAGGTGCCGGGATATGGCTGGAGGTGCCGGGATATGGCAGGATGTGCCGGGATATGGCAGGATGTGCCGGGATATGGCAGGATGTGCGGGGCTGTGCCGGGAGGTGCCGGGATGTGTGTGCTCATGCTCTGCTGGGCAGGCCAGGATGTGCCGGGATGTACTGGGATGTACTGGGATGTGTGTGCTCATGCTCTGCTGGGCAGGCCGGGATGTGCCGGGATGTACTGGGATGTACTGGGATGTGTGTGCTCATGCTCTGCTGGGCAGGCCGGGATGTGCCGGGATGTACTGGGATGTTCTGGGATGTGTGTGCTCTTGCTCTGCTGGGCAGGCCGGGATGTGCCGGGATGTACTGGGATGTGTGTGCTCACGCTCTGCTGGGCAGGCTGGGAGCAGGTGACTGCCCAGCTCAGCAGTTGTGCTGACGCTGCCGTTTGACTGTGTCCAGTTCAAAGCCGAACAAAGCCGGGCGAACAATTCCGCCCGTGGCTGAAGTTTTCCCTTAGCTAATCACAGCGAGCCTGGCAGTCATGATACAACCAGAAGAGCATTTGGTTTAGGTCTAGAAGTAAAAATGGAGTTGAATAGTCACTGCAGCCCTGGGAAAGGTGTGGCAGGGTTGTGGCAGGAGGAGACAGCGAGGAAGGGAGAGAAGAGTAGCAGGAGAAAAGGCATTGGGCACCCAAGTAGTTTGCTGTGGTTCTGCTGCTGTGGCACATCATTTTGGGTGTGTATTGCTGGCTTTTATCTGTGTTAAGGGTGAATAAAAAATCCAAAACCAAATCCCTGACTTGGTCATTCAAAAAATTTGAAATCAAGTGCTAAGCTCCTATTTAACTGTGATAACCAATAGCTGCATTTAATCCCAGCAAAGCACCAAAAGTAATGCAGGTTTTTCAGAGTCTTGTAGGTGTTTATAAACCACTGTTTAATCCCATTCTTTTCCTTTATAATTTGAACTGAAGTTAATATTGTGTTTTAAAGATTTTTATCAAATCTTGTATTTTCTTGCAGTCAAAAACAAGTTGGGAAGAAGGTCTTAGGTGCCAATGAGTAAGAGTGTTTTGTCCATTAAAAAAACAAAAACCAAACCAGAACAAACCCCAGCAATTTACTGCTGCTGAAGTATGTCTGTAATCATGACACCAGGGTAATTCATGATGCTTCCATGTAAACTACATGTAATATGTATAGGATCAAGGTGCATTTGGTTGAGAGATCAGCACGATTTTTTGCACGTATGTGACGAATGTGATGAGTGTGTCTGGAAGTCATGGTTCCTGTAAGGGATCAGCAGTGTTGAGGGTTGCATCTGGGAGCTTGTTGCTTTGTACTAAGGCAAATGTTTCTTTGATAGAGATTTAATAGAAACAAAGTCTTGAAAAATTGAAAGGCCGAATTTCTTTATAAAGATCCTGGGTTAGGAGATAAACATTTGGAACAAATACTGTGAATGAGTGATGGGTGAATGTGTGTGAGGTGGATAAAGTGGTTTAGTGGCTGTCATAGTCAGTAATCTGCTGTTCCTGCACGGGTTTCTCTCCTCTTACCAGTTCTGGTGGTGCCTAGAAAGACATTTTGCTGCTCGGACTTACCTTGCTATGCTGAGAGAAAACTCCCTCTTCTTTCCCCCATGTGAGGGCAGTGGGGTTGCTGGGAGTGCCTGGGGAAACACAGGCAGAGGAGGAGCACAGAATCATCCTTCTGGAAATGGCCAAATGTTAGATTGGCACAGAAAAGCTCATGTTATTTTAGCTTTAGAAATGGTAGCTTAATGTTCATACCTGGGAGAAAATGGATACCTAATGAAAGCTTGGAAAAAATCAAACTGACAGAAAAATTGAGAGTTCTGGCATGGTCAGGATTTTAAATAAGATGAGGAGTATTGAGGTGATAGTTACGTGGATAATGATTCTGGTGTTGTTCTGTCCTATTTGACCTCTCATGTTAACAAATTTATGCTGCAAGGTTTAAACCAGTCCTTTATTTCAGTATTCTAAGTTAAAACATGTCTGGTATTCCTTATCTGTCAAATAGCTGTATTCTTCCTTGCATTCTGAAAACAAATGAATGGGGTGGATTGAGTTGGTGGAGTGGAAGTAAATTATATTGCAGACTATTTGGAAAGATTGGGTTTTTTTCTGGAAACATCTGGAAGTCTGTGTAGATCTGGTTTTTATTGCTGAATTTGCTTACTAGGATTCCAAGCTTTACTAAAAGTAGAAGTTGGTGACTGAGATAGTGAATTCCCTGACTAGGTAGTCCTTAGGAGTGATGTGAGACTAAATTGAAATCTAAATTCATAAATTGATGCCAGATGAATCTAATTTCTCAAGAAATGTTAATTAATATTGACTAGCCAATCAAGGATTTGTGTTTGTGTGGAAATTAAAATTAGTTTTCAGAGTCTGAGATATTTGAGCACGCTGATGTAAAAGGAGGTGATCTCAAAAAGGAGCCCTTGCCATCAAAATGTTACTGAAATAGCAGTAAGAACTAATTGTAGCTGGAGAAGAACTTCCTGGCTTTTGATTCTGGAAAAGGAAAATCTCACTGCTACAGCTGCCATGCTGGAAAGAGGAGAGAATGTGATGGAGATTGCTGGCTCCTGTTCCAACAAGTGCATTGAAATAGATGCAAATGCAAGAGTAATAATAAGAGTTTGTAGTGTCAAGTAAGTGAAAATTGGAAGCTGGAATTAGGGGAAGTATTCTCCAAAGGTGACCTTTTAGGTTTTTTTCAGGCATCCCCTTTCACTTTTGAATATTGCTGGTGGATATTGTGGGTGATTTGCTATTATGTTTAAGAGTGTGGATTTGTGAAGAAGGGATATTTTGAGATAAGGACTGTGAAATACAGTCCAGGAGAATAAATTTATGCTTTTGCCAGAAAATGCTTAGCAGAGGATCTGAACGTGATTTTTCAGATTGCATTGAAAATGTCATTTTTGAGTGTCACAGTTTGCTGTCAGGAATATGATTTGTAGCAATTGAGAACTTGGCTGCTCCTGAAGTCTATGGAGAACCATGATGGTGACAGATGAAATATTATAAAATGCTAATTAATAATAATAAAAAACCCCTCAAGCTGTAGCTCGTAACTTCATGCAAAATGAGTTTTATTTAGCATGTCCAAATACTAATTGAGAAGAAGAAAAATGAAAATTGCAGCCAGTGAGTTCTGTTTGTGCCATGTGCTTGGGGAGACAGGGGGAAAAGTGATTTTGTAGTGAAAATTTGATCACATGTATATAAAAGGAAATATTCTCATATGAAGTGCCGATACACCAGGGCTGATGGAGGTACAGTGAGTTTTCATTGCCCTGGAGCTGAGCTGAGATCAGACCATAACTGTGATTTTCAGTGCTAGTGATTCCAAAGGCGTGTTCTTGGCGGGGAAAGACTGAAAGCCTCGATGTAGTTTTTTTAGTGTTTTAGAAAACAAAGCTAAAATAATCCCTACCATATCAAATCTCTACTGTTTCATGCCTGGGAATAGTAGTGTTGAAATGACCCACTGAAAAATGGAGAAGCATTCTGGATAATGCTTTTCTCCAAAATAAAACGCTTACCCAGAAATCCCAAATGGCATTGCTCGGGCTATGCTCTCACTGAAAACAGTTATTTTCCTTATACTACAAGTAGACTTTCCTTGAAACTCTGATGTTCTTTAGCTTGGTGTGAATTAGGTTTTTTTAACAACTCTTCACCTGAAAGTTTTTTAAAGAATATGATTTTTAGAAGATAAGTACACTAGAATGAATTGTTAGTATTTTCTAATTTCTTTACCCGAAGAGTACTACTGTGTATGTGGCTTTTGCCTTGAGGACTTTAGTCTGAGCAGTCAGCATACAGTAAGCCACCTGTAAATATTTAAAATATATTCAAAAAATTGTAAATATATTTATGTCCCTCATTCTGATGCTGCAAATTAGATACTTTACCTATTTGCAAATGACTGTTCCTTTTGGTTTGCTTGGCTTTGGACGACTCTTTACAAGCGAAAGGAGGATGCTGTTCTTTGGTTTAATGGCTCTGAAACTGGAGTAAAATGAAATTTGTGTTTGGGGCAATATTTAGACATTAGAGAGGAGACAAGTGCACACTTTTTTGGCAATTAGCCACGTGAGACCTTACAGAACAGTGTGTGTTCAGTTCTCCTTGTTGCCTTCTTTTCTGGTAGCAGCTGTGATGTGCTGCAGTCAGTACTGTTCTGATGTGCTCACTGCTTGTTAGCACGAGGCTATAGCAGTTGCTTTGGACAGTCTAGAACTTCTCAATTCCTCTGAATGGAGATTTCAGTATAGAACTTAAAGTTCTCCCCTCTCCTTCCTTGAACTCTCTTCACCTTATTTGAGGTGCTACTTGTACACCAGGCTGATTAGAGCAGATTCCTGACATACTGTTAAATAGATAAGAGACACATTTCTGGGCCTTGATTCTCGTTTTGTTCTTCTTTTGGGCTTTTAAAGCTGTCCACATTTCCATCACAACCTGTCTTTGGGGTGTGTAAGCACTCAAGGACCCCCAGCTGATTCTGTATGAACTAAAGTTGAGTTAGACTTTGTGATGAATGTGAGGACGTAAATTTGGCATGTTACAAGTAAATGTCCTCCAGTGTGTGTTAGAACATGCAATGTGCTGGAAGTGACAGGGAAAGCACAAAACCACCACTGAATCTGCGGGGCTTTTTGAGGATTATTGGCCATTACTCTTGGATATGTTGATGTTTTTGAAGCAGCCTCCTTTGATGTTCAAAGTATATGTTGACACCACCTGTGTGTCCTATGAGGGACTTCAATGTGTTTTCCAAAGGCACAGACCTGTTGGTGTTTCCTTTTTTCTGAGGCAATAACTCTGTGTCTGACTGAGAATTTACCAGCTCATTTCAAATTACCTTAAAACTCTAACCTTGGTAGTTACACGGTGGGAATTCCCTGATGAGTCTGAAAGTCAGCAAGGAAATTGGAGTGTTGGTTATGGGAGCGTAGGTGTGTATCTGATGAGCAAGCTTTACTCTTGAAAGGTGAGTTCCTTGTTCTAATACACCTCTGTAATCAACTGCAGCCTAATTTAAATAGTTCAATAATATGGCATTAAGGAGTGGAACATCTGGCATTATCTGGCCCCGAGTTCAGTCATCTCCCTCTTCCATTGCTGGGCAGTCCTTGTTCCTGCCAGGGTTTGTGAGCAGCTGGCAAGAGGCTCCAGCAGCAGGTGCTCAGATGAAGAACTGCCCACTGCAGAAGATGTGTCTGGCTCTTCTCATCTGAAGATCTGTGGGCCCTGCAGTGGCCCTGCATTTCCCTGCAGAGGGAAAAGCAGCAACATCACAGTACAGGTGAAAGTTTCTCCATTCTCTATTCTTCAGCTGGCTGTTGTTCAGGAATATCCTTAAATAGTGACTTTTAGAGCCACCGTTCTTAGGTTGATAGAAGGCACAGGCTTTACAGTAATTCTATCCAAGCTATTTTTGAGCTCACCTTTTTGGTCTTTGCATAGCAGCTCATGTTGGATGAAGGCACCTCCTTTTGGCTTGCTTAAAAACATACTCTTCATAAATTTAGTGCTAAGCTGTAATTTTGCATTAGAAACATCACCCTCTCCATACCATTAATTAATGACTGTGGACTATTCTCAGTAATAAACAATGGGTCCCATATTCTCTTTTCATACTTCAACCTGCAACAGTGGTCAGTCCATGAAAAGATGGAAAGCATGGCCTCTATAGAAGCTTGTGTGTAATATTCCACCAGTACAGAATGGGTTCAGTTCAGGTAGTGTCAGATCAGTAACATATTAGAGAGACTGTAGTAATGTGAGAAATTCTGATCACTCCTGTGCAAGAGTGCATGAAATGGTCCTGAGGGTGCTTGCAGTATTTGTTGGATGGGAGGAGGCAAGAAGAATTTTGGCCCAGATCCTGCACATAAATCAGACTGCTGGAGTCCCTGTGTGTGTGAGTGTGACACAAGAACAAGTGGTTTGGGCAGAAAATTAAGTAAATTAGAGATTAAAAGACACGTGAGCATTACAGCACTGAGATTCTGGCATAGTCATCCTAAACATAGCAAAATAAAAACTCCAAATTGTTATTATATAGTGAATTATTGAGTGTAATGCACAAAATGGGAGTGAATGAATGGGTGTCTGCAGTGGTAATTCTTGTAGTCTGTCTCCCCTTGACTCCAGCCAGTCGAACAAATATCAACTCTAAGTCTTCAGTGGATGTTGATCAGTTTTGGCATGTGCAATATAAAGCTTTGAAATTCAGAGCTGGGGATGGCATCTGGGTGGAGCTCTAGCTGCTAGGTAAATAAAAGACATCTTCCACCCTCTGAAAGGCCTTGGTGTGGTTACAGCTCAGTTTTTGGAACAAAGTTGGGAACTGGAGTGAGCTTTGACTGTCCAAAAGGAAGAGCCAGTGGCCTTGCTTGGTGAGTCCTCCAGGAGACCACCAGTGGTAATCCATGAAAACAGACACTTTGGAATAGGAGAGCTGCAGTGGGTCAAGTTCATTTGTCTTTACCAGGTACAGGAAATCTGAGTTGTGACTTCTGCCTTCAGAAATCCCAGGTATGAAATGGCACAACAAACTTTTAAAACAGAGAGGGTATCAAGGGTAGGTCCTGCTTGTCCAGGCAACCTGTCAGTTCTACTGCCTTGATGGAGTGATGGAGATATCCAGTGGAGTTGCACATAGCCATGTCACTTTGGCTTTTGGGTTGTGTGGGGTTTTGATGGTGGTGTTTTGGTGGTTTTTGTGTTGGACTTCATATTTTCCACTTCTTTTGTCAACAGTAGAGCTGTTAACAGCTCCTTCTATTAGACATTTTAAAATGGAGGGAAACTGCATTCATGTTGCTCATTGTGAGCTAAATCTGCTCCTTTTTAGCCTTTGCTCAGGGATCCTGTGGATTTCTCTCAAGTATTTTTCCACGTTGTTTACCACGGTGTTCAGCTTTGGTTGCAGTCCCAGAAGAGGCCTCAGTTCTGAGTAGTGAAGACTTCATTCTTTGTCTTTCCTTCAGCAGTGCTTTATGTACACTGCAAGGCACTGTAAGCCAGCACTGCCACCAGAAATAGCTCATGTAAACATCCCAGCAGTTACTCTGTGAGCTGTCCTGGGGAAGCAAAGCTGTGGAAAAACTGTCACTTTCTTGGTGTTTTTGGTACTAAATTGATGTCTGACCCAGTTTTGCAGTGACTGTCCCCAGCTGTCCCACCTGCTTCAGCTGCAGAGATGACAGGACTTCCAACCCCTTTGCACCACCAGAAATTCAGTTTAATACATGAGGTGTGAGCAGTGGTATTTGAGGCTTGTTTAAAATCTTACTATATTTAACAGCAACAGCCACAGGGGTGATGGCCCTAACAGTTTGGAGGTGGAAGGGGATGTGTGGCCAGTGGCCTCAGAGAGTCCATGGCCCCTCATTTCTCTGCTCAGATTGCTCTGGACTAGCCAGGCTTCCAACTCAGATCGAGCTGTGATTTCTGATTTCGTTGTGCAGCAGGTAATTAGTTACAAACTGTTGTTTGTGGCCCCTTGACAATGCTGCAGGGATCCAGATGTAGGATGGAGCCAGGGAGGAGGTGCACAAATCTCTTAAGCAACTCATTGAACCTCCATTGCTCATTTCCATGGCCAAGTAAACTGCTGCATCCCAGGGAAGGTGTCTGTCCCAATGGCAGAAGAGGGATTCTCCATGATTTCCAGTAAATCCATGTTCCAGTGCTGTCAGGCAGCACTTGGAGCCTGCCCCAGCCATGCAGGGTGAGGTCACAGCATGCTCGTGTGTGCTGCCATAAAGATGCCATAAAATTTGTTAAGTATTATTTCTTACATTATCAAGATGCAAATTGTATGCTCTCAAACTGGAGAAATACGTTGTCTGAAGACAATGTTCAAACTTAAAATATGATTTATTCTGTAAGAATTACAAGCTGGATTGTGGGAAATGTGGTGTAAATCAAACCTGCAGAGATATGCACGTACCAAACAGCAAATCTTCTGAGGGATAAGGTGCCTTGGTTCTAGAGACTTATATCTAATTTGACCCTTTTTGACAGCTAAGGAATTGAAATGTTACTGATTCATGACTGGTGAGGGTGGCATCTATAAACCAGTAACTGTTTGCTTTTTGTAACACATGAAATTGATTGATTTGTGTTTGGGGATTTTTTGTGAGTGGTTGGGAGGGGTTTCTGTAGTGATTTTTTTGCATATGTTAAGTAGGTTGTGCTGAACTAGTAGTAAAACCTGTGTGGAGTAAAACTTGAGCAGAGAAATTGTTATGAAAAAAGCAACTGTTAAGAAGGTTCCTTGAATCCAAGTGATTCTACTGTGTTGTGTCTATGAAGAAAAGGCATTGATTTCAAGTATGCTTAAAATATTTGAAATTTTATTTCGTAACTTTTATTCCTGTAGCTACAGCTGGGCAGTTTAGAGTGGTAAATTACTGGGAATTTAAACGAATAAACTTTAAAGCTTTCCCTAGTCTTAAAAAAAATATATATATATATATATATTTGTGTATATATATTAGAGCTCAGTCTACTTGGTTTTGGGTGGGAAAGAAATAATTAGTGTTTTAAGTTGAAAAATTCTTGACATTCAGAAAATATTAAATCAAGTGTGTTTCACAAACTTCTGGTTTTGGACTTCAGGGCCTGGATTAATTCTTATTCCCCCAATAGGATGATTTTTTGGGGTTTTTTAAGTTCCTCAAAGGTATGAGTTGAGACTTTGGGGCAAGTAACAAAAGCTGCCAGTGGAAAGATTTTTTTACTGCTATGTTATAGTTAATTAAATATTCAGGTCTTGGGCAAATGTTAGCAGATAGTTCAGGTTTAAGTAGCTAATTATCTGGCATGTTTGCAAACTATTCTAAACTAATAGTGCATGTGGCTGAACTCTAAAACGGTGTCTTTGCATTTCTTTTGTGTGCCTTTCCTACTAACCCGACTGCTGACCGAACGCGCCGCAGGAATCGGTAAATTGTCCACTGCCGATGGCAAAGCCTTCGCAGATCCCGAGGTTCTCCGGAGGTTGACGTCGTCCGTCAGCTGCGCGCTGGACGAGGCGGCCGCCGCGCTGACGCGCATGAGAGCCGAGAACAACCACAACAACGGACAGGTGGACAAGTACGTACTGACCTCCCCTGGGCCCCAGCTGGGAATCACAGAACCACCGGGTTGGGAGAGACCTTCAGCATCGCAGAGTCCAACCCAAGCCCCAGCACCTCCACTAAGCCACGGCACCGAGTGCCATGTCCAGTCTTTCTTTAAAAGACTCCACCACCTCCCCGGGCAGACAATTCCAATATTTTTCTATAAAAAGCATTTTCTTAACATCCAACCTGTATTTCCCCTGGCACAGCTTAAGGCTGTGTCCTCTCTTTCTGTCAGTTGTTGCCTGGAGAAAGACACCAACCCCCACCTGACCACAGCCACCTTTCAGGGAGTTGTAGAGAGTGATAAGGTCACCTCTGAGTCTCCTTTTCTCCAGGCTAAACAAACCCAGCTCCCTCAGTCATTCCTTGTAGGGCTTGTGTTCCAAGCCCCTCACCAGCCTTGTTGCCTCCTCTGGACACACTCAACGTCCTTCCTAAACTGAGGGGCCCAGAACTGGACACAGCACTTGAAGTGTGGCCTCACCAGTGCTGAGTACAGGGAGAGAATAACCTCTCTGGTCCTGCTGGCCACACCATTCTACCACCAAATGTAGTTCTATTTCAAATTCAGTTAATTTTGTAGCTAGTGCTTAATGATAGAGCTGTTTTACTGCTAGCAAAAGCAGATTGCATCTGGAAGTGTAAGTGCTGTCCCATCAGGTTGTTGGCTTCACAGGGTAAGAGAAAAGTACACAAATATGTTACTTTCTAACCTGCTGCTCTTTCTGTTGAGTTCTTAATCAAGAAAGATTAAATTCTGAGCTGTAGAGGAGTGAGTGATTGCTCTCTAAAGTACAGAAACTTGTCTAGTTGCAGTATTCATATTAGTGGTCTCTGTGACACTTGGCTGCTGACTTTTTTACTAGGACTTTGTCTTGGCACCTGCAGTCAGCAGTTTGTCCTGGTTACAACCTTTGTGTGTCTGGCATTCCCTGAAGTGGGAATTGCATCAGTGAGGTTTGCTCCTGTCTTGCAAACACCACAAAAACCAGCTTTGAGCACTCCTCTCTGCATCTGGTCTGTATTGAGAGCATATTACGAGTTAGCAACTGAGGAGAACAAGCTCATTTAGACAATAAGGAAAGTGTCTGTCTCCATTTCAGCTTTGGAAATAATGCGTGTGTATGTATACATACACTTTAAAAAATATATATATATTAAGTGTATCTTCGAGTAAAGCTTAACACTGAAGTCAAGAGTCGTAAAGGCTTCCTCCTTGCCTAGGAAAGCTGCCCAGGGGTGTTTTGAGCTGACTGTGTGCTCCCTGCTTTTGCAGTCGCAGTTTGGCAGAAGCGTGCTCCGATGGGGACGTCAACGCTGTCCGGAAGCTGCTGGATGAAGGACGCAGTGTCAATGAACACACTGAAGAAGGGGAGAGTCTGCTTTGCTTGGCCTGCTCAGCAGGATATTATGAATTGGCACAAGTAAGTAACAAATACAGTTAGAACTAAATGTTTGTGAAGCGTTGTCTGAGGGGCTTCTTTGATAGGTAAACATTTTAGCTATTATGGTTATTATAATTTTATTATTTCATCAGAGTATTAGTGAATACAGCTTATTGTGGGTTTCCAGTTATTGTTTGGGTTTCTTTAATGGAAAATGCAGTCATGTGTGCCTTTAGGTTGAAGGGATTTGCCTGAGGAACGAATCCTGTATTTTGTGATGTATCTACTTTTCTGGCATAGTTCTAGATGCAGTCCAACTGTTCTGCCAAGCAAGAGATCTAAAATAGCAGTAAACCCAAATACTACAATTGGTTACCTTCTAAGAAGTCATGTCTCAGTCACACAATTCTTTTTTAAAATCATATTTGTATCAACAGAGCATTAATTTATGTCAATTTTCAGCTGTATTGCTTCTGTATCTAAGGACAGCTGCTCTGAGATATTTAAGTGATACTTCTTGGAAATACCCAAAACAGTGGACAGGGAGAGAACTTCTCACCTGTCAGCTTGACCTCTGGATGCCTTGATCATTCCTGCAGGTGACAGTTCCTGTGCTGTCATTCTGGTCAGTGAGTTTCCCTGTAGCTTTTGCCAATGTCAGTATTTCACTGGAACTTACAGATATGAACAGAAGTAGAAACCCAGGGCTTGCTGCAGCAGAGCCCAGTGCAGGCAGTAACTGGAAATGGTCCTGGGGATGCCACTGGGCTGTGAGGGGCTGGGGAACCAGTTCCACAAACCCCACTGAGCTAAAAACAAAAGGTTGGTGTTGGAATTTACTCAGTGTGGTGAACTTCTCCCCTAGGTGCTGCTAGCCATGCACGCCAACGTTGAGGATCGAGGGACTAAAGGCGACATTACTCCCTTGATGGCAGCTGCCAGCGGGGGCTACGTGGATATTGTTAAACTCCTCCTTGTCCACTGTGCAGATGTCAATGCACAGTCCTCCACAGGTAACTGGGCAGCAGGAGCAGTTAGCAAGGCTGGCACATAAGGCACACAGCTCTTCGGAACATCTGTGTTTTTGTCTAACACTTTCATTCACAAGAAAATGTGACAGGAACTGTTAGGAATAGACCAGATCTGTAGCAAATGTGTTTGGAGTCTTTAAGTGGCCGTTATTAAAGATGGGGTTTAATATAAATTCTAACAGAAAACACTGTTCCTGCGAAAACCACTCTGGTCTTAAATGACAAGAAGAATGCATGAAGTTTATCTTTTCTAATTGGTATAATCCAAAATTACCCGCTTAAAATGACCACAGGACACATCTCACCAAGACCAGTTATTTCTGTTTCTTTTAACCAAAGAGGAGTTGAAATTCTTTGAGTGCCTTGAATGTTCTCTGTATTTCTGGTTCTTGACCACAGCTTAACTAACGTTTCTGAAAGCATTAATCTGCAGTTGGATTCTGTTTATTAAGATGTAATTTAAACTTTGTTCAATTTGTCAAACAAGTTGTGTGTCCGAACGATGAGATACTTTTTTTTATGTTGCTGTTTAGCCATGTTAAGCAAAGTTACCTTAAAATTGACTGTAGCTTTTAAATCATGAGCCATATGTGAGTGTCTGTCACTTACAGTACCAGAGTTTTAAATTAAAAATTTATTCTCAGCCAGCCAGTGGAAATTTTTTCAAGGAATTACAGGATACAATCTTAGGCAAGAAAAAGAAAGACAAAACTAAGAAAAACCATCTCCCCAGCTCTCCAGTAAAAATTACTCATTGATTTTTTTGTGTGTGTTTATTTGATCTATTTTTGTGTGCTAAAGTAGGAAGCATAACATTCAAACTCAAAAAAATAATGGTCTGTAATATTTGCTCAGCATGAAAGCTTTCATGTTAGAGTTATTTGTGATTTATACGCAGCCTGGAGTAACATTGCTGTGAGGTGAAAGGCTGCTGCTGGTGCTGTCCTTGGGTTTGTTCTGAGCTTTTAACACTGATCTCCTTCCCTGTGTTAGGAGTGGGTGATGGAAGGGGCTCTCATGCAACCTCTCCCCTGCAGGGAACACAGCTCTCACGTACGCCTGTGCCGGGGGCTTTGTGGACGTGGTGAAGGTGCTACTGAAAGCTGGTGCTAACATAGAAGACCACAATGAGAATGGCCACACCCCCCCTGATGGAAGCAGCCAGTGCAGGGCATGTCGAGGTTGCAAGAGTATTGCTGGAATATGGTGCAGGAATCAACACTCACTCCAACGAGTTCAAAGAAAGTGCACTTACACTCGCATGCTATAAAGGTACTCTCTCTTTGCCTTTTGTATTTTTAAATTTTCTTTTTGCTAGGGTTTATCTTACTAAAACTTTCAGCAGTACTTTGAATATCTTCCTAAGAGTTTTGTAAAACTGAATTTTGGTTTTAAACTCAATGTCAAGAAATGCTTCTCTGTGATGTTGTGGTATTAAGTCTGTGTATGTGTCCAGATGTGGTGGATGTGTTTGACATGCTGCAGATGAAAACTTGTAACTGGCTATGTCCAAGCTTGTGCTTTGACACACCACCATCCTCTCCTTCTCCCACTGCCACATTCCCTATTTAATTCCCAGTTCCTCACCAACTGTCTGTGAATTCTGAAAGCATCTCTGTTGGTTCTTCAGAAAATGCAAATTTGGAATGTGTGTTTCTATAATATCTGTTGGGGTGACAATGCCTCCATTATTACAGGATTCTTTTCCTTCAGTGTAATTTGGGAAAATATCTATGAATTTCTAAGTATTATGAACTTTTACGGGACTTCTGACTTCATTTCTTTTGCTATTTAAAGCTTCTATGTAAAGTAACAGTGCAGTGCTAATCCACTGAGCTTCTATGGTTTGTTTTCCAACTATTGTTTTTCTACAAATAGAAACTAAGGATGTGGATTACTGTCATAGCAACTTTAGGCTTTGCCTCTGTGGTTAGGATTGGAGGATACAAACTATGTATAACCCATCTGACTTGCATCTGGATTTGTTATGGATTTCCTGCAGCATATGGTAGTTCCTTACAGGGAATTTCCAGTAATAGTACCCCTGAAAATGTTGGAGGGTCAATCTTGTTACTTTGGACCCAGAACTTAATTGACTCATGGAATGTAAAACCTTGAATGACAGAGATGTCCTGTGTTATCTTTGTCAAGATGGTTGATTGTTTTCCTGACGGTTTATATAAGACCAAGTCTTCCCTTGGAGAAGAATGTTCATCAAGAGGCTAAAAATTTAGAAAAGGCAATTTCTAAAATGACAGAAACTGTAACAGAGCTGCAATCAAGTTTTGGTAAAGCTCAGTAGAAGCTCTTAAAAATAGTATCATATAATATGATATAATGTGTATATCTTAATTCTCAGAAATATGTCTGTGAATGTTATTAAAAAGCTTAAAGTTCAGATCTATGTGGACCCATCCCTAAAAGATAATCCCCTGAGTTGTATGCTGCCTTGGAGCTCTTAAATGGTCTGTCACTGTACAGTTCAATAGGAGCTAAGCACAGTTTTGTAGCTTGAAGTCACAGGAAAGGTTCTTGTGTAAACTTGAGTCAGGCAGGTCTGTCTTCATCTCACAGCTGAGCAATATCTTTGGGAAAGGCTTTCTGAAGCCTGCTAACTCATTTGCATTGGTATTTTTTAAGAGTACTTTAAAAGCCCAGGTTTAGCAATTGTAACTTGTAAAGATTGTAATAGCAAACTGTGAAAATCTGAATTATTTCATTAAGTGTATTGTCTGTACTACTACAAGTTGATGTTGTGAAATGCTTATTTATTTTGATCTGTTTCATTTGAAGGCCATTTAGATATGGTTCGTTTTTTGCTTGAAGCTGGAGCTGATCAAGAACACAAAACAGACGAGATGCACACGGCGCTGATGGAGGCCTGCATGGTAAATACCTTTGTTTGTACTGCTCCCTCCTCGGGGACAGAGGAATGCAGGAGGTGATAAAAGCGTTACCCAAGAGAGCCTTGGGTAACAAGCTGTTTGGGGGCTGCAGTGAATGTGTGTGTTGGGATTGTAAGAAAGTGCTGGCTGTAGCTCCCACCAGCTTCTCAGTCTAACTGCTCACAAGGAGCAAATATTCTAATTTTTGGGGGATGATGTGTTGTTCTGAATGCTCCCTGTGGGAAGTGGAGGGGTGACTCATCTGCAGTCCAGTGATGTAGTACAAGTCACTGGTTTGGGGTTTTGTTTTGGGATTTTTTCTGGTGTGTTTTCCACCTTAGTTTTTATAAATAAGGTCTCTCAGTGTATTGTGGAATGAGCCTTCCAGAAGTGCACTGAGCTGGATGATTCATGCATTACAGTTGTCTGTTCATCACTGCAGGAAGTGTTTTGCATGGAGAGATTACTTGCTCTCTTCTAGGTTTCTGTAGATGAGGTTGTGAGGTTTTTCTTTTGACCTACCATTTTATTTTGAAAAAATAATGCAGTCCTTAGTTCTCTAGCAACTGTCTATGTAATTTCAAAGCAGCCATTGAGAAAAAACTTCCCTATCTGAGAGCATCATCTTAATAAAAAGTGTGCTATTCTGTCAAAGCATATCTGCAACCATTTTTGTGGTTGGGTGACCTTTTCTCTCTCCTTCAAGCTGGGGAACTTCTTCAAAGAAAGAACAGAGACCTTGTTTCCATAGGAAGCACAGCAAAAAGAGGGAAACTGAATTTTCTCCCAGTAGCCTGTAATCCTTGCAAGATAGGCTGCAGTGTTGCTCCAGTCTGCTGAGAGCTGGAGGCTCAAGTGTTCTTTCAGTGCAATTGTGAGGTGATGATGCAAGAGACCAAGGTCAGCTTGTAAGGTGGGGAGCTGTGGCCAAGCCTCCCGATAGAGAGCTGGTAATTGTATCCTTGAATAGCCTTCCCTGTAGGAGGGCCTGGTGCCAATGAGGACTTCAGAAGGACAGTGGGTGCATGCTGTCACCTAAAGGAGATTGCAGCATGACTGCAGAATAAAGGTTAATCAGCCCACTGTTCTCTTTAGGTTGGGGGTCTTTGCTTGTTTTTTCTTAGTTTTCTGATGAAACAGTCCGAGGGCCGGCTTGACTTGGAGACCTCACTTGGGGGGGGGAGAGTTGTGAGGCTTGCCTGCATGTTTTCAGCTCTGAGGTATTTCAGACTAGGTGTTCTGACATTACAGTGTGTGTATTGACATTTGGAAGCAACAGAAAGAAAGATGAGCCTTTGAAGTCCCAAATTCATAACCAGGAATTTGTTTCTTGTTATCATTCGGCTGCACCCTTGCACAAGGGAGCTGTTCCACCAAGTTGTTGTGACTGTTCCCAGTCTTCATCTCTTTCCATCTAAGGAATGCAGCAGGTACAGCTTGCTGAGATGTCTGGTCTCTGATCACCAATTCTTTTGTAAGTGCTTTGAGTTTGTTTTGGTCGGGACAGTGCCACACTTAGGGTAATGCCTCTAATGAGGTGGCAGTTGGCTTTTAGCCAACCCTGTGAGAACAACAGCCTGTGTTTAAAGTGCACCCCTGATTGCTGTCCAGCTCAGGTTACTTATGACCTGCTCCATGGTCAGCTTAAGCTTTCCCCTTTTGCTGATGTTACTGCTCTCTACCAGCTACACCTTAGGTGAAATGTGGATTTTAGGTACTTGGTCTATTTCAAGTAACTCACTTGTTTAACTGCACTTTCTTAAGAAGCTGACAGATGCATCTATGAGCTTTGGTTAGTAAGGACTCAGGCTGCTCTGGCAATCCTAATTCTATTGTTCTATAGCTTCACCCCAAGGCATTTTTCAGTCACCTTTAAGAGTTTTTCCAAGTCTTCTCTTTTCCTGTTACCTGCCTTATTGTTATCAGTTTCTCTATAAGTATCTTTCCCAGGGTCTAGAAGTTGTCAACTGGGGCTTTTGGGGATTTTTTTTTTCATCTGTAGAAGGCATGAATCAACTACTACTACAAAGAACAAGAAAATCTTTTTTCCTGATGCTTGTTTTGAGGTTTAGTCATAGAGTGGGTTTGTTACTTATGGCACTTATTCGCTATCTGTAGTACTGTGGTGTCCCAAAGATTGTGCTGGATATTTAAGTCTTATGCCATAACTCTTTTTCCTTCAAGAAATAAAAACACCAACATCTATTGAGCCTGTTTTTAAACATGGCTCAAATGTAGGTGCAAACCTAAATGTTGGTTAGGTTCAAGTATTACCGTAACTGTCATAATTAAACCATCAGAAGTAAAAAGGAGGGGTCATTTTCAGGCCTAGTGGGATAGTGGCTGCCACTACAGCATCAGGTGACTTCAGCTGTGACTCCTGGGTGCCCTTTGCTTGCAGGACGGGCACGTGGAGGTGGCACGGCTGCTGTTGGACAGCGGTGCCCAGGTGAACATGCCCGCGGATTCCTTCGAGTCCCCGCTCACCCTGGCAGCCTGTGGTGGGCACGTGGAGCTGGCAGCGCTTCTCATCGAGCGGGGAGCCAACCTGGAGGAGGTCAATGATGAAGGTTACACCCCTCTGATGGAAGCTGCCCGGGAAGGCCACGAAGAGATGGTGGCCTTGCTGCTGGCACAAGGTGAGATCCCGTGGCGATGGAGGGGTCGCTGTGTGATCCATGGCCAGCACGTGTCCTGGGCAGATGATGCAGCGTGGGGCTGGCACTGCTCACTGCTGTGCCCACAGCTGCTGTGGGGTGATGAGCACTCCCCTCCCCAGCTGCTGTGTGGCCAGGTCAGTAATGGCTGGTTTGTTTCCCAGGGGCAAATATTAACGCACAGACGGAAGAAACGCAGGAAACAGCCCTTACCCTGGCATGCTGTGGAGGCTTCTCTGAAGTCGCTGACTTCCTCATCAAGGCAGGAGCTGATATAGAGCTTGGTTGCTCAACACCTTTGATGGAAGCTGCTCAAGAGGGTCATCTGGAACTGGTGAAATACTTGCTGGCAGCAGGTATGTGTTCAGAGAAAGTGATTAAGCCCACCGATACCATAGACTGGATTTGTTCTGTGTGATTTGGAAGATGCTTGGGGTTTTGATTGTTGTGGCAGTGTTGTAGCAAGAAACAATGTCCTCAGATAACTCAGCAAGCAGGAAAAAGTTTATGTTGCACCTCAGTATTTTTTGATACTGTTAACAGAGGAAAGTGCCTCCTGGAGCACTGGATCCTGTTCCATATCTAGAAAGCATCCACATTCATTAGAAACATAGTTTCCAGCTGTCTGCATCTAGGACAAAATTTTAATACAGATAATGCTTGGTTTTGCTTGCTACTCCAGCTTTGACTAAGCCTGGTTATCTGCATTCAGTCTCCCTGAATAACCAGTTCTGTAGGAATGGTATGCTGGGAAGCAGTGTGCAAGGCAGATTCTGGAATGTGCTGAATTTCTGTGATGAATGAGCTTTATTGCTACATTATACAGTAGTAAAAGTCAAATCTTGGTGGAGTTTGGGGTAAAATGATGCTTTGGTGTTCATCTTTCAGTTTATGAAGCTGGTAGAGTCTAAAGTGTTCTGCTTAAAATAGTAAAGAAAAAGGAGCTATATTTGGCATACCTTCCTTGTTGTGGAAGGTGATTTATTTGTATGCTCTTTGCTAAGAATAAGCATAAAATTGGCTGGATTTGTAATTTTAGAAAGTAAAGCTCCCTGCTCATCGAGGGACAGTAACAACTGTGCCACTTGGTGCAGTGACACCAGCATGTGACACCTGTCACCAGCTGCCTTGGAACTCTCGCTGCTTGCACTTCACTGCTGATAGTGGAGAAAGTTGATTAAGGAGTCTTGTTTTGGCATCAGGGAGTCTCTAATTATACCTCACACCTTAAAAATAAGAAAATGGCTAATCACATTGGCATTTCTTTTTTTTAGGGTAATGTGTTACGTGGTTTTCACAGAGCTGGTGTATGTGAAGCTACATAAATTATTTCAACAAAATGGCTTTAAAGCAAATTATTTTAAAGAGCAGGAAAGAAGGAAAGTTTGTAGAAGTGTATGGGTTTGTTGTATTAATACTAATTCAGTATTGTGCATTTTATCTGGTTTCCCTTGGTGAACAACTCCAGGTCAAATGGACAGTCTGCACAACTGTCTGGATTCCCTTTTACATGCTGTAACAACTAAAATCCTTCTTGCTGTAGAGGGACTGTAGGAATAAGTGAGCCTGGATTGTCAGTCATGCTTTTTCTGAGCCTTGGCTTACCGTCTCTCCTTGGAGTATTTTCACTATGAGAGCAATTTTTGCCATGGGAGCTGTGCCCTTGGGCTGTGGAGGCTGTTGGTCAGTAGGATATAGCTGTTGTCAGAGATTTTTGTGTTTATCTGCTGTGAAATGCTTTATAAGGACATGCCCAACATGAAAAAAAATGTTGTGTTTGTAGGAGCCAATGTTCATGCCACTACAGCAACGGGAGACACAGCTTTGACCTACGCCTGTGAAAATGGACACACAGATGTGGCAGATGTGTTGCTTCAGGCTGGTGCTGATCTGGTAAGGCTTCTGCTGCATCCTGTGGGCAAAGTGCTTTGGTTTCAAAGTAAGACAAAGAACAGTGATGAGCTTAGCAATAGAGATTCATATATGGCTCTGAAAAGAGGTGGGAAAGGAGCTTTTATTAAAGCTGCATGTTCTGTTGGGTCTACAAAATAAAAGTTCTTATGGGAAATCTGCTCTGAATTTAAAATTATTTAGTATTAGGAGCTACTGCTTCTCTATGTCAGTGTTGGTCTCTGAACACTGTTAATCTCAACTTCTACAAACTACTGCACAAAAGCCCCAAACAAAGCAATGTCTTTTAAATTATCAGCATAGTCTGATCTCTTTTCTTCTGATACTGGGGTTGAGCACATTGCTTTCCCCATGTTTATTTTCTATAATGAAAACTAAGTTGTTTACATAATTGTCATTTTCATATTATGCAGGAGACCCAAAACTGCCTCTTCACCAGCTACAGGGATATAACATTTGATTTTTAATTAGTAAAAACAATTGATACTTTAGTCTTCCAAAGGAGCCTTATGTCAAACAAGACTCAAGCAGGAAATATTGATTGCCTAGGAGGAGTATTCTCCTTTTTTTTCTCCATACATACTGACTGCTTCTGTATTTTTTGCTTGGGGGTTGGGGTTTTGGTTGGATATTCTGGAATTTTTGTTCCTTTTAAAATACCAAGAATGCCAGAAAAGTTTATTATTGAACCTGATCAATCAGCACGCTAATGAAGTTAGTTACATTTCAGTCATTAATGAAGTTTTTTATTTAGAAATCTAAATAAACTAATACTGTAATTTGGAATAGTATTTCCACTCTTCTATGCAACTGTACTTTCTTTTAGGCCTTGTTAATTCTTCTGCAGTAATGTCAGTCATGTTCTGCTTTCTTTGTTCATATCAGAGAGGAAAGTCATATTAATTGGGGGGGGAGGGGTATTATGGGATTTTTGGAATGCCTACTGCACTTATGTCAGTTCAGTGCTGGGTACCAAACATGAGCCACTCTAGTAGAGGCAGGATAAGTTTGGGGGGGGTTTATTGGATATTTAAAAAAAAAAATACTGAAGTACTTGGTGATAGAAAGGTAAAACCACGGAGTATCTCATTGTGGGGAGCAAAGTTTGAAATCGGAAAAAAAATTAAAAACTGCTGTGCATAACCTTTAAAACATGCAAGAGTTGCTGCTTAAATGTCACTTCAAATGTTTGGAGTTGTGTCATTTTCCCCCTTCCATCACTAAGGTGAGCAGTGCTTGTGGCCATCAGCATCACATTATCAGTGTTGCAGAGGACAATCTCAGTCCTTTCTAAAGTTTTGTTTTCCTGCTACTGCCAATGAAAATGTGGAGCAGGCAAGGAAAATAGAGTAAGGAAGGAAAGGAAAATTGCTTTGAAAGGAAGACCTGCAGTGTAAATCTGCCAGTTTTGAATTCTCAGTGAACTGAGAAATGCCAGCAGAATGGCAGTGATGCTTATGCCAGGTGCCTCTGGTTTGAAGCAGTTTCTGTTCAAACCCTTGTGTTGCTTTGCTTTATTCAAAGTTGGGAGGTGTTTTGAATAGATTTGTTATGTTTGTCATGGCTGAGGGAGGGCTCTGAAGGCTGTTACCTTACTGCTGGCTATGATAAAGCTTCTTTGGCAGTACCACACAAGGCTGTTCTTCTAGATTTCAGTTTTCATTCATATGAGTTTAGATGATTCCATCAAGTTGTCCCAGGAAGTCAGGAATTGAATGAAGATCTGGACTTGGACATTTACTGGTCTGTCTACATTTGTCCAGTTAATTTTGCTCTTTTGTGTTCAGATATAGCAAAAGAATTCTTTCTTCTGTTGTTTTTCTTTCCTGCCTTTTTCATCCTGCTGCATCCCTCTTTCTGGGATTGCTTGCACTGATGCTTCATTTTTCCAGAAGTTTTCCAGAAACTTTCATTATCCCTGAGGTTTAATTCAGAGTCACTGAGAAGCTGGAAATGCAACATCTTTTCCTGTTGGAAAGCAGTTCTTTTTGAGGAAGATTCTGGTTATGTCCTAAACTGTAAAATAAAACAGGAGCAGCCTGGTCTATCAGAAGGTGTTCTGGTCCATGGCAGGGATGGGATGGTCTTTGAAAGTTCTGTGGCTGTTTTATGGAAAGTGATTCTAGTCCCCAGTAGAGTATTGTCTGAACTGGGAGTCACCATTACCACCACATCTCAGCACAAAACAAGTGTTGTTCTGGGAAGTGGAGACAGGAGCTGATGCTTTTCAGGGCCTGATCCTCTGTCCTGGATGTCAAATACATCATTCAGTTCAGGAACCAGAGAAGATCTTGAGAGCTCTGTTAGATACATTAAGCAATGTGGCTTTGTAAGCACCAGAAGGATTTTAAAAAAGGATGTCTGGGATGAACTTTATTCAGTTTGGGGTTTATTTTTCCTTAAAGCTCTGCAGTGTTTTAGAAATGAGCAGTGTCAGTGCTCATCTGTCTGCTGGAGAACTGCTCAATCCTCTGTGGTACTTCAATGAATTTGTCTCTTTGTTGCTAATTGTTCATGAAGTCTGGCTTGTTAACAATTCTTCTGTGCTTCTCTGATGCCCTTTTTAAGGGATCCTTTCCATGTCCTTAAAAAATTGGCCTGTCAAAATCTGTAGCAAAACTAGCTGGCAGGCCTGCACCTTTCCTTGTTAATGTATGCATTTTGAAATCAGCTGGCTTTTGCCAAGGCTATGAATGACTGAATCTGAGGCACATCTGAAGCCTTCAGCCTGTGATCCCATCTGTGCCATAGTTACATTCTAGTTCCCCCATCCCCTTCAGGAGCAGGGACCTACAGGGTCTCAGCTTGAGCTCCTACCACTGGATCAAATGGAAATTTTACTTGTTTGCCACTTTTATGGGGATGGAACACTTAGTTTAGCTTTTGTGATCTGTGTGATTAAAATTTTGGAGATTGGAACTCTGAAATATGAATTGATAAAAGCATTTTTTGAAAGCAGAAGTATGGTTTAGTAACATCAGGAAAGCATATCCAGCACTTCAGTAATACACCTATTTGTCATAGTGGCAAGGATTGTCTAATTTCAAAGGTGAGAGGATAATTTTTCTTGTAAGATTCCTTTTATTTTTCCTATTTTTCATTGTGTCTTTCCCAGCAATCACCTTCATCTCAAGGGTTGTGTAAGGTAAGATGTGGGAGGTACATAAATGTTCCCACATGAACCAGGTTAAGGACTGCAAATCTCACAATGAGTATTGGTGATATTTAATGAGAGGTGATATCCTGCTTTTAAGCTGCTTACCTTTCAATAAATTAAAAGGATCTTTTTCAATGCCTGCTGCCTTTTGATGTAGAATCACACCTGGATTAAAGGAGATTCTGGTGTCCCTTTTGAAGGCAACACTGCTCTTGACAAGGTGGTTGCATCCCTGTCTGTTTCAATGTAGCTGCAAACAAAAGAGATGTTCTTTTTTGGACAGTGAGATAATCTCAGCTTTTCTCAGCTGGGAGATACAGAAAAATTGGGATTTTTTTTTAACCTGGACCCTCTTGCAGCTGTACATGAGGCTCTGTTACACGGAGTTGATCTAGTGATGGAGTTTCCCTTTCTCCTACATGATATATGGGAGCTTTTATGCAGAAATTGAGAGATGGAAGAGAACCCATGAGAACAGCTTCATCCATGTATTTTTCTCATTTTACACTGTCAGGGTCTCCCCAAAACTCTTCAATACTTGCTAAGATTCCACGTCTTGCTTTGCTTAGAAGACTAAAACTGGCTACCTCACATCCACATAACTCTAATTGCAAAAAAACTCCAAACATGCATGCCAAGCTACCTCTTAATTCTTCTCCTATGGCACAATGTTTTTACAGACGTGTTTCTGTCATGGCAGGGATCATTGTTTTGCCTTCAGGTGATAGCATCCCTCACACTAACGTGGCTCCTAAATTAAAAACTCACTTTCCTTGATGTGTGTGACACACTGTGGATTTATGCATTGTGTTTGAGGCACCATTTAAACATCTATAAAAGCAGCCAGTCTTTTTGGATTTGAGTTCAGCATCTCTAGAGGTTGCTGTGATGCTGTCACAGTGAGGAATCTGAGGTGGTGTTATGTTTTTCCTTACTGGTTTTTGAACCATCAGGGGAAGGTCAGGGATTTTTGGGTTTTTTAGACTTGGCCCTTAGTCTTGTACAGGTACAATGGTAGGACGTGTGGAGCTCATTTTTGTAGTCACACTTTTTGGCTGTTGCAGTCATTGGATTGTGCAAAGTGCAATGAAATTCTTTGTTTTGCCAGAAATGAAGAAAAATCCATTTTGTCACACCAAGATGCTGTGTCTGACCTTGGTAGTTCTGAATGGCTCCTGGCAGGAGTCTGAACTCATGAGAGCTTCACTGCTTGTTCTTACCATTGTTCTTGCCTGCCTCATGCCAGCAAAACATGGTGCATCTCATCCAATTTAAGTTCATGTTCCAGGTCTTCATGACCAGGAACGTTTATTTGTAAAACAAGAGCCATGAGTTCTTCTTTTTCCTTCTGCAGGACAGGCAGGAGGACTTTTTTAAAGGCTGTTTTGGAGGGTGTAGAGCCAGGCAGGCATCAGGTGAGGTTGGTCTTTGATGCTTGTGAACTGCGGCCTCAGAGTTCATGCTAAGGACAAAAATGGCTTCAAGGCATCTCAGTCTCTTCAGAGATCTGGAGACTCACTGTGTAGAACTAGATGGGGCATTCTTGTCCTGTATTTTCCCTTCTGTTGGGTTTTCTAAAACTGGTTTTAAAAAATAGTATCCCAATTTCACAAATGCAGCAGGTTATCTCATTAATAGCAATCTTCTTAAATCTGTTTCCTCTAGTATTCCCTTTTTAGGTGTTTCCTTTAAACTAGAGGCCTAGTTGAGTTTTCAGGAAGGTTATTTGGGGCAGGTAGGTTGGTGACTGCTGGAACAGGAATTCAGTCTTGAAAATCAGCAGAGCATTAGGGACAGTGGTTTTTTGCATCATGAGCTTTCTCTAGATCATTTTATTCAGAATAATATGTAGATTTCTGTTAAATATTCACTGTTGTCATGGTTGAGAGAGATTTGTTAAAGAACTGAAAAGTTGGAGTTTTACTTTGAAAATACAGATTTTCTTCCTGAACTTTTAAATAACAGGCAACATTAGAAAAAACCTCAAAAAAAACTATTCTAGTGATTAATATAACCTTGAATATTTGTGAACTGTGAGGGGGGGAAAGCCTTTATAAAGCTGATCTTGCAATTGCCTAAACCAGAGAACTCAAAAGGAAGAATTAAGAAACACCAATGATTGTCATAAGATGCTCCTGATGACTCTGCTTCTGCTCAGATCTTGGAAGTATTGCTTTGTCTAGAAAGGAAATAATTATTGCTGACTGGAATCTCATCTTCTTCTTGAGTCCCAGTGGAAAAGGTGCAGACAGTGTAAACTCCTGCCTGATTCGGGTAACACTGTCACTCTCCCCTCCCTTCCTATCTGTTACCCAAACTCACAGAAAATTCTTCTCAGGTGTTCTTTCTCCCCCAAGAACAAGCAGGAGAGCACATCACCCAGTGCCTTAGAGAATGGCTTTCCAAATGTGGCAGAGGTGTTTTTTCTTCCTCTTCTTGGTTGTACTAATTACCATTTTCCTCAGGGTTGGAGCAGTGACAAGAGACAGGACACTGTGAGTCCTACAGTGGAGAGAAGTGAGGGGATTGTGTTTGGAGACGATTTACTGGGTTTGGATTTTACAATCACTTGCACTTCATATAAATACAAGAAAAAAGCACATTGGAAAGATAATGGGGATGCTTTGGGACAACTTCCATTTTCTCTGTCCTCATTTTGATTACCTAATGCAGCTGAAAAACAGAGATAGACATATATAGATATATATAATCCTTGAAATTTATGATTATTCTAGGTAAAAAGACAGGATGTGAGTAGACAAAGGCACTGCACTATCTCAGCTTCTTGTTTTGGCTTGTCTGAGATGTCTTCCCTTCAAGCTTGAGTTGGTGCTGCCTGATAGCCATGATTAGGGCTATAGAGAGTGCTGAAATCAGAATTAATTTCATCTTAAAATAAAACATGCATTTCTATCTTGTAATGTGAAAAATACCATAAATGCCATAAGTTTTGAAGATCTGCAGCAGGTGGGCACCCAAATGGTTTGGTTTGGCTGGACTGATGGTGTGCATGGTACTGCAAGGATTGGAAGTGTGTGGTAGCTGAGGATCAAGTTCTGCCTGCTTGAGGAAGTGACAGTTGGTTAAACTGGGCAGAATCCCTGCGTTGCATTTCAATGAGGAAGCCTCCTGGCATCCCTGTTTGAGACTTCCAACAGTGAAGTCTGTTAGGAAGGCACAATGTTGCAGATAATTACACCTTGCTGCCAGTTATCTGGTACATCTCAGTGCAAAAAAGGATGCTTTTCACTACCTTGAATATAGCTAAGGTGACATGAGATAAATTTTGCATCTTGACATCAGTGAGGATTTAGAACAGGGTGTGAAATAGTTCAGGCAGCAGTGTTTGGGTCCTGCTCAGAGCAGAGAGGTGGTCAGGCTTTCTTTGCATCCACAGCTGCTTTGGGAGTGATGTGCTGGTGCAACCAGGGGTTTGCTGTGCTTCAGGCACACAGCAGCTTCTGGCTTTTTAGGATCTCTTGGCAGTGGCTGTGCCAAATACCAGAGTAAACATCAGGGCTCAAAGGCACGCTAGTAATTTTTATAGTCATAAGGCCACATGTTAACATGATTAGCTTTACATGTCCTGCAAATATTTCTGCCATGCAGAGTCCAGGAGCAGGTATTTATTGACATCTAAGCAGTCATTGCCCTGGGAGGGGAATCAGTTAACAAAAAAAAAAGGAAAAAAAGTGACTTTAGTAGTAAGTCAGTATGGTTTGCCTGCGTGTGCTTGTGTGTTGTACTACTGAGTAAGCAAAGAAATCATAGCACTAATGTGGCTTTAGCTGTGTTAAAGCAGTGGTGGACTGTGACACAGAACTCTTGTGAAGGCTGAGGAACAGAGCAGGAGAGGAGCAATGTTATTTCTTACAGTGAAGGGTGGGCTTGGATTGAGGGCCAGTCTCCAACAGAAGATCCAGTCAAGAGGTTTCTTCTTTAAATGTATGAACAGAAAACTAACTTGATGTGCAGCTTGCAACCAGAGCAAGCCATATGTCAAAGGACGTATGCAGACTTTTCAGGAATACAGAAACTCTGGAAGGAGTTGAGTTGTTCTGTCAAATCTCTTCTTGCTGATTGTATTTATAAGTAGCCGTGTCATCCACTGTCGGTATAAATGTTAACTTTCACTATGAGGTATACATGCAATTACAGAGTAAAGACTGAATTTAGATCTTGTCTCCCCAGATATTTGATTAAAAAACCCACATTCCTGGTATATTATTGATCAGACTGCATATTATTTAAACAGGATAACACTGAATATAGAGTGCACATACAAACACACAGAGAAAAATGATGTTGTCTCCTCTTGTTCTGCGGGAGGGTTGATATCATTGCTCAGCATTCTTTGTGGTATTGATCATGTCTACATAGCAGGCACATTGTCTAGTTCTGTAACTGCTCTAATACAGTTGTATTCAACCACATCTTTCCAGTATTCAGAAATTTCTAAATTAGAATAATTGTTCTTGATTCTCATTCTGTTTTGGTTGGTTTGTATCACCCTTTTGTTTTCTTTCTACTTTATTCTCCAGTCCTCTGAGACACTTCTTGTGACCTGCAGGGATCTGTCTCATTTTTATTTCTGATCCTCTTCTTTATATTTTATAAATGTTGTATGCACTCGAGGCATTATTGCAGTTTTGAGGTCTGCCAGCACTGTGGCACTGCAGTTTATGGTTATTGTGAACTTTCTGATGCTGGGTGACATTTGTGTTAAATCTTCCACCCTTTCTGAGGAAGAAACAAGATGTTTCTGTTCTCATGTATGTTATGCGTTTGAACATTAAAATAAAAAGGGGGGTGTAAGTCTGGAAGCTTCCTGGTGTGATACCAATATGGGTGTGGTCCTAACCCTTTTTAAGAGTATGATTTGGTACTTTAGGTAACATGAAAATTGACACCAGTCAGTTTATATTTATTACAATCTGCTATGATATAGATCTACTGAGATGGGAAATTCTGGTCCCATCACAAGATACTTCAGGAGCTGAAACAATGGTACAATTTTTGCCCATTTATTCATCTGTTATTTCTTCTCTAGGAGCATGAATCTGAAGGTGGGAGAACCCCACTAATGAAGGCTGCACGAGCTGGTCACTTATGCACCGTGCAATTCCTCATTAGCAAAGGTAAATTCTAGTTTACATAACTCATTAAAAAGCTGAAAACACCCCTTTACAATGCCACACATTTGTGATCCATATTCAGAATTATTCTGGTTATGTGTGTATGAGCATTTGTCAAACCCCTAAGGGGTTTTTTTTAATTTCGTGTGATAGAATGAATTACAAAATATTTTGCTAGTTACTTTTCCTTCTCTGTTGTTTAGATTAGATTTGAAGTACAGCAGATATTTTCAGTTTCTTAAAAAAGGCACTTCCTCCTTCAGAAAAGCACATCAAGTACTGTCTGAAACAGTAGCAACTGCACCACATAGTGATGCTGCTCAGAGTGAACATTTGGAATTGTGCTTCTTACACTATGTGTTCCCTCACTTAACACTTACAAGCCCACTGTTGCTGTTGCAAGTGCCTTGTCTTTACAAGGTGAGGAGGAGGACGATGTGTAGAAGCCAATCAGTTAAAATCCCTTGCTCTTTCCCTAAAAGTGTGTAGGAAGTAATTGGATTAGAAGAGTAAAGTTTGTTCCACAAAATACTGTACTTGTTGATACTTCCTTTTAGAAAGAATTTCTTTCTGTTTAATTCTCTTACTAGGTGCCAATGTGAACAGGGCTACAGCCAACAATGATCACACAGTGGTGTCCCTGGCCTGTGCTGGAGGTCACCTGGCTGTGGTTGAGCTTCTCCTGGCTCATGGGGCAGATCCTACTCATCGACTCAAGGTATTCACTTGCAGCTCTCATGTTTCATGGGTCTGAAAGAATCACCTGGCTAATTTATGAACTAGTAAATTTAAGTCATAGAATTATATCTTATGTGGGGATGCTACACTGAGGAGCAAAACTCATCTTCTGGCTTTTTGTTTCCAAAATCTCACTTCAGGATGGCTCAACAATGCTTATTGAAGCTGCCAAGGGAGGACACACAAATGTCGTTTCTTACTTGCTGGATTACCCAAACAATGTTCTGTCGGTTCCTGCAGCAGACTTGTCCCAGCTCACACCTCCATCTCAGGATCAGTCTCAGGTAAGGCATAAGGGGTTTTTCTTAAATAGCACCATCAGTTTTGGGAAGAAACACTTGCGTAGAAGTTAATTTCAAAATGAATGTAGACAGTGAAAGGAATTTTTAAAAACCCTGCACACATGAGAATGATAGAGAGTGAGAGAATTGTTTGGTGCCATCTGCAGAGACCTGAAGAACACATGAGCTTTGTTCCCTTTTCTTCTCCCTGGACAGAATAGTCCCAAACCTAGGACTTCAAAAGGATGTTGTTTTGTTTCCTGCAATCACTCTGTATTTTAGTTCAACAGTTGTAAAGCCTTGTGGTAGTACAGCTCACATGGTGTTACTGATTCTGTTTGTTGTATAAAAGAAATATACTCTGTAAATTCAGAGTTCTGCAGTCTGAAGAGGCAGCTTCCCAGGAGAGTTAGCTGATTAAAAGCCTAAAGGAATTAACAGTTTTCCAGCCAACACAGCCTGAGATTTCTCAGAATAGCACAGTTAACTTTGACACATTATCCCCAGTGAAAAAGCACGGGACAGGCCATACCAAGAGGTAGCACAGAATCCACAATTTGGGGAGAGTGGTCTGGAGTGTGCTGTAGATCTGTACCTTTGTATTAACACTTGAAGATGTGCTCTGGCAGATGTTTTTACCTGAGTGTGTCTGTGCTTTGCTTGAAGGTTCCCCGTGTCCCGGTGCACACGCTCGCTATGGTTGTACCTCCCCAGGAGCCTGACAGGACCCCTCAAGAGAACTCCCCACCTCTCTTGGGAGTGGTGAAAGGTCAGTATGGAGCCCCTCAGAGAATATGTGTGGTTTGGAAATGAATAGGCTGGGGACCATTTTATTAGAGCTTATGCATAGTGTAGCCCATTCCATCAGTTCTTGAGCACCTCTAATGAAGTATAACTTAGAACTATTTCATAGTTCATAGTTTTCCTTATTTTCTTGCATTCTACAGTACAGCAACACTGATTGCTCTAATCCTATTATGCTTATTCTAATTTATTAGAATTATGCATATTCAGTTTTTTGTGGAAGAAAATGCTTGTGGTAACTGCCATAGTGCAGACATGATGAAAGAGGTAATGTACTCTAGGTGTGGTGTTCACTTTTGAATATTGTACATTGGTCTTCTAGAATAGTTGCAGCTGTTATCCATGAACTTGATGCACCAACTTTTTTCTGTTCCTTCAGTAGCAATGCAAACATGTTGGCACTATAAAATAGCAGTGCAGATCTATTTACAGGAGAGTTTTTCATATATTAGTAGTAGTTGTCTTGTAAATAACCCTAACATCAGGTTTTTGCTTTCAACATGGTCAAACTGATTGGTTAAAACCCCTTTCAGTCATTAAATGGCAATTAGGGAGTTTGTTTCCAGCTGTGGATTCTGTAACAAAATCTTCAGATCTGCTGAGTCAGCTCAGAAAGAGAAACAGATTGTCAAGTACAAAGTTACAACTGCAGCTCCTAATGATCTACAGTTTGGATGGGGATCTTAAACATTACAGTATCCAAAGCTCTCTTAGCTAGATCTGCTTAAATCCTTGGTTTGAGGAAGCACCAAGCACTTCCAGAGCAAACAAACGTAAACCTGTTAGGGGCACAAATACAGAGAGAAAAACATGGTGTACCTGCTGGTGTCTCAATGTGCAGCTGTGCCCCTCTCCATGCCTATGCCATGTGTGTGACCTCTCAGATGCACTTGCTGTCTCATTTCCTTGGATGTGCAACACTTGATATTTTGGATTTCATAAAAATGAATAGCAAACAGATGAAAAGAATATACAACTTCTGGTTCAAATAACCCACCAAAAAGCTATATACCAGCATGATTGCCCTTCCAGTTCAATGCCTGTTAGCACTGCAGAGTGGGAGTGTACTGGGAGCACATTTTGTTGTGCATGTGAATCAGTAAGGGATTAATTCATGCTGAGTCAGAAGACTGAAGTTAAAAGCTAAAAGTTTCATGTTATTTAATCAAATTATGAAAAGCAAATAGTTGACTGTAGTTTAGGAAACAGCTCTCATTGCAAACACCTCATTGCCAATGTCAGCACATCCTTAGGTGTGTTTTTTGCAGTACTGTGATGTTGGCACTGGCACAGGGAGATCTCATTGTTCCCAGGGGTTCAGGACATGCTTCATGTGTGTCAGCAAAACTCAGCTGTGCTGCGTTGCAGGAGATGCAGCAATCCCAAATGTGTCATCAGGCTGATGAAGCATTCCCAAAAACTCAGTGCAAAGCTCTTGTATCTCTCAGATCTTTAGGGTCTTTTTGTGCTAAAGGCTGTGTGCTCACTGCAGTGCAGAGTTGGTGTGCTGTGCTGAACTGCCATTTGTAAATTGTTAAACACACGTGGCTCTAATTCACCAGACTTCCATCACTAAACTCCTTGGGAGAGGAGGGGCAGAAGAGGGGGTGAGTTGAGGTGGTCATTATTTCCAAGGCAGGAGAGCAGTCAAGTTCTTGCATAACAAAATTGTTTCTCTGGGGACAGAACAATTTCTTGCCTTTAATTAAAGTAGCCCCTGAGGTTTTGTATAAACTATGAACAATTGGGAGGAAGGAGAGCAGTACCTTGCCTTCTTAAACTTAGTACAGTAGTATTTTATTATGGACCTGTGTGAGTTTTGCAAGAAATGCAATAATGACACTTTGTTTTCTGAAGAGTTCTTGGCAAGTCAAATGTAAAACCTGAACGCATTTAAGTGTTCCTTATTACAATTCAGATATGACATGAGGTTTTTCAAGAGGAATTCATGTTCTAATTTTGAATTTTATTATTATTCCTTGGTAAAGCATGAAGGCACATGGTATCATTACCATTTGAATAATTATTTTGGCAAAGAATTTAATATTGGTGTTTAGCAACCGAAAACAGAAACATTTCAGAGGCAGCAGTGGATCTAGAGAGGCTTAGAAAAAGGTGACACACCAAGATGGTAACTTGGAAAGAACTGAAGAAAAATCAGGTGAAAGAAGGAGCAGAATTTATTATGGGACTGAGCAGACCTCAGGAAACCTGCTGCTGATAATCCCCTCTATGTTGTAAATGCAGGTGAATGGTTCCTGCAGAGCCTTGTGCACTGTGCAGGGCTGGGGCACAGAGCATGCTCTAGATCCTCAGCAAACACACTGGGACAGCAAGGGATGCTCAGGGAGCCTGTGGATAGCAGCAGGGTTATTCTGTCAAAATACTTTGACTAACATCAGCTGGTTTTAAACATGTCAAAGTTCATGTTTTTGAAGAATGAGGTATCAGGGTTTCAGTAAATTTTTCTCCAGATTTGTTTTGTACAAATATCTTCATACTTGTTCTGATTCCATGCTTAAAAATGAACTAATTGGCCTCAAGTGAATACTTAAAACCTGTCAACATGCTGGCATTAGACCTTTCTACTGCTCTTTTTAAGTGGGCAGTAACTTGCAGCGGTTCTCATTTGGGGTGCAGGGTTTTTTTAGAATTCCACAAGACCAAATAGACTTATTTAGGTGAAAGCTGCCACATGTACCTGTGATCCCTGTGAAGGAGACCAGAGTTCCCCTGAAGCTGAGTGGTATTTTGGAATCTATAGGCTTTCTCAGCTAGATATTCAATATATGGTATCTCCTGGATCCCCATGCTAAATCTGTCAACCTGGTGGTGTGCAGAAGGGGAAGAAAAACAAACTCTGTGTAACTTCAATAGCTACAAATTCAATAAATATTTTTTACTCTGATATTAGACTTCTATGCCTAATACTGAGTTATGTATCCCAGCAGAGATCTCATGAATTGTGTGATTTAATAAAAACAGGGACCAGGCTGACAGTAAAACTAGGAAGTTATATGGCTTTCATGGAGGTAAAAGCATTAGTAAAGCAAACTGATATTCCTGTTTTCCAGCTTTTGCATTCTGATTTTTACCAGATTTTTCTACTGCACAGTCCCAGCTGCCTGTTCATTGTTTAATGTGCTTCAGCATCTTCTGATCAACTCTTGCCATTTCCTCCTGGAAACTTCCTGCTTGGGGCAGCAGCTGGCCCATGTGTCTGGGATGAGTTCCCAAGTGAGATTTCACCATCCATGCCTCCTGACTTCTGAACTTTACTAATACTTTCTTTGTAGATTTTAAAGACTTTTTCCTGCAAATCCTCAGCAGTGCAGGGAGGTGATTTGACCCCCAGACACGTGCAGGTCCCCAGGAGCACAAATATGTAACAGCCTTTTCATGGTGCTTTGTGAAATTCTGCTCCTTTGAAGCTTCAGCCACCTGCTGCCACCAACAATTCAATTACATCCTAGCAATTTTCCAGTTATATACCATGGAGCCACCAGAGGAAACTTGGGAAGAAGACTAAGATTGGAAAGTAACTCAGATTTTTGAATGGCTGAAAATTGAGTTCAGCTTGGCTTGGTTTCAGCTGCCTGTTGGATGGCATTGCACCTATTACCTGCAATTTTCCATAGAAGCAGCTGCAGGAGAGATAAAGACTGGCAAAATTACTCCATGGTTCCAGGAGGGGTACTGTGAACATACAAACACAGCATTCAGACTTCTACCAATTAACCTCTTCTTTATAAAGAAGAATTCAGTGTGTATTAAAAATTGTGTAGCAGATGAATTTGCTTGGGAAAAGTATTTTTTTTTTCCAAATTAGCAAGATTGTCATATTGTACTTTGTATTTGTGTGAGTATGGAACAAATGATTCTTTCTCCAGGTCCTTAAAGATGAATTTCATTCTGATACAAATAATAGTTAAAGACAGAATTTTTCTGAAAATTCAAGATTGAGTTCATTTTATTCATGTTGATGAGGCTGGTGAGTTTTAATTGGAGACTGCAAATTGAACTCTCAACTTCTGGGTGAAATCGTATTTTAAAAATAAAAAAAACAAACTTGAAGTGCAAGAACAACAGACAAATAATTCTGTTACAGAGCACAGAAATGACATGGTGATTCACACAGATTTATATAACAAGGTATCCAGTAGAGAAGATATATTTGAATATACAAATGTGTATCACACAGCTGACTATTTTCTCACTGTCAATTTTTTATGCTGGAAAAAATGTTTTGGACTTTACTGTTTGGATTCCAATCCACTTTTTTTTTTTTCATTTAACAATGACAATAGAAATTAAGGAGCTGTTAACAAATGTCAGAATTTTGTCTAATAAAATAGAAATATAATACAACAGAAAGGCATATAAATTAGGTCTTTCTTGGAGAACGGACATCCTATGGATTATAAGTCAGGGCTAGAAGAGCAAGTTCCTTGAGAATCATAATGAAATACAGTGTCAGATTTGTTTGTTGGCAGAAACTGTGTAAATACTAAATGTGATCTAAGCAGATTTAAATTAGAAGAGTTCAGTTGCTTGAGAAAGCCACCTGAGGACTACAAAACTGAAGGGTATTTTTCCAGGTTCTTGCTCACAGTGTTTAGGGACTTTAAGTATTATTTGCAGCCAGAAGCAGTAAAACCTGGTCATGGTGTCCTCTCTGCATGTCACTGGGTGCTCAAGAGACTAGGAACGATGCCTGGGGTGAATGGGCTGTTGCAGCTCAGGTCTGTGGGAGATGATCTTAAATGCATGAGAAGTGCAGGAAATTGCCATAGGAAACACCTGTCCCCTCCTGCAGAGAAGTGGAGATCAGAGGAGTGGATGGGAAGCTGTGTTTGGGCAGAGTAGGTCTTACCCTGAGTCATAAGTGTTGGTCACAAACCTGGCTGAAGATCTGAGCATGCTCTGCAGGAGCTGTGGTGAAGGCTGAGTTGGACAGGAGGGACCAGTACTTGTGGGAATGTGGAAATGCAAATAAAAGGCCAATTGGTGATGCTGTTCACAAAATAATTATGGAATCAGCCCCTTCCTTACTCTATGGCTTTCCTAGCAGGCCCAGAACCACTCTGGGTTTGCTGATGAGTTTTTTCCCTGTAATCCTGGTGCTGGATGGCAGGTGGTATCTGTGTAGCAACATCTGGATTTCAGTCATCTCCAGTCTAAACAACTTACTTGCATATTAAACAAGTCTTCTGAAAGTGAAGGAAACAGTTGTTTTAGAGGCCAGATTGACAGCTTAATGTTACTAAGTGTAATTTGGTAATAGGTTAATTGTGGCCCCCACGAGGCAAATGTACAAAATAGAATTTTTAGAAAAGGTTGACATGATTATGGTCTGACCTATGATTGGATTTTTAAGTCTTACTGCACTTACATATTTCAAAAGTGAAAGTATAAATTGTGCGTTCATAATTATGTACTAAAATGGGTGCAGTATCTTTCAGGATATTGTAATACAAAGGAGAATTGGATAAAGCAGAAAATGCTACTTTTTAGTACATATTTAGTACTTTTTTAGTACATATTTACACATTTAGTACTTTTTTTAGTACATATTAGTACTTTTTAGTACGTATTTACATATTCGAAGCTACCCACAGTGTAGCTTCTCCACCTCTGGTTTGACCTGGCTGTTCTGGTGCACATCAGATTTAGCAGATCTTTCTTCCTACCCCTCATCCTCTTCCAGTATCTCCAGTTACAGGTTGCAACTGTTTTCTGGTGTAGAAAGGATGATCTGGAACCTCAAAAGTGGCCCTGCTATCTAATTAGCAAGCTGGTTAATGTAAATTTCTGTACTTTTTCTGGAACTTGAGAGCCCAGCTGGTCTCCTAACACCTGTCTTCAGAAACTGTCCCACCTTTCCATGTTGATTCCCGGTTGGAGCTGCAGTCTGGCACTGTCTGAGCCCAGCCCTGGCTCCTCAGCCCAGCCCAGCTCTCGAGGTGGGGTTTGTGCTTCTGCTCTTTCCTTCTTCTTGTTCTCTTAGAAAAGCTTTCCCATGCCAGGCTTGTTTTCTCCCAGCTCGGATTAATTGAGAGGAACAACATTGGTACTTCATTATTTGGGGGGGCCTTTGAACTGCAGCTTTTCTTTCCTAGAGTGTGATGGAAGGTTTCCAAAGCTGGGTTGTGGGAATGCCTTGTGTGAGGATGGGAATGATAGACACAGGAGCCTTAGGGATGGCATTAAACAGAGCAAGGCAGAGGGTTGCCATTTCAGCTGAAGGCAGGGTTCATTCACAGTTTGGTTACTGCAGCAGTGGAGCACAGCTTAGTTCCAAAACAACAATACAGACAAGCCTTTCAGAGATTTTTGATGAGTGCAAATGTATTTCTCAAGAGTGGTCTCAAAAACCTGTAAGTTACACTTGTCAAAATTAAAGGATAACCTCTGACTGCACAACAAAGCCAAAGAGGCCACGGGTTCAAGAGGGCTTGAGCTGAAGAGCCACCAGCCAGCACAGAGCCAGAGATTGCTGAACCTCCCCAAAATTCTTTATTGTCTGCTGAGAAATTGGCTGGGGACTCACTTGTGGTTCAGAGGCAGAGTCACAGCAGTGGTGAGGAGAGGTGCTCAGCTGGAACTCCTGACCTGCACAGAGTGTGGAGCTGCAGAAGGAGCATCCTGAATGGGGCTCCAGGGGCTGTGGCATGCTGGGCTGTTCCTGGGATTGTTGAAGGGTGGCTGTGGGATTCTGGGTTCTTTCCTGGGATTAGTGATCTTCTTGTTGTTTCCCATGTAATTAGATCTGGTTTGCTTTCACTCCCGGGAGCCTGCTGAAGTTATGCAGTACAGAGTTGGTCCAGTTCTATTTTAATATTTATTCTTTCTCTTTATAAGAGAAAAAGCTCACATTTGTTTGGTTTACAGTTAGTTCTCCAAAAAGGATTAATTTCAAAGTGGGGTGTATGTGACTCTTGTTTTGACAGCAATGCAGTGTGAAGTTGTTTGTGAATTAGTTCATTGGAGAAGGATGGCCCAGAGAGAAATCTGTGTTTCAGGAAATTTAATCCTTCCAGGGCTGTTGTCTGATCTTCAACTTAGTTCTTTCATCCAGACTTTCATTTAACTGTATGATATTTAGTTAACTTTATGGCTCAAACTTTCCATCATTTTAGTTCCCCTTTTAATGATTAGTTATGTGAGTCTGCTTTATAAAACTGCAAGTTTTCTTTGGTTTTTTGTTTTGTTTTGTTTTTTTTTTAAGGTTCCATCTATCAATGTCTGGGCAAAGCAAATGAGTATTAGTGCAGAAAATTATTTAATCAGGCTAAAACCTTTCAAATTCTTAATTGAAGTTCTGACACTGAAATAATAATTAAAATTGCAGCACTTAATAGATTCCTTTGGCTTCTGGGAAAGCAGCCATAGTTGCTTGAAGGCAGTCAGCACTTTGGGCTGGGCTGCCCAATGTTTGGTGGGCCTTGGTGAAGGTTATTTTTAAAGTCTTTATAATGAACAGAATTGTTCATTCATGTTACTGGCAGAGGAAGTGAGCAAGTGGTGAGTTTGGTCCTAGAATTTTTAAAAAGATGCTGAAACTTCACACTCCACTTGAAAGCACTGTTTGCAGTGGCAGGATTCTGTAGGTGAACGCTACAGTGTTTGGAGAAATCCTAATTCGAAATATCTTCTTACTGTCAGGTTAGTCTGCTCTCAGCTGTAGAATCTTTCTGCTGGAAACCTTCCAGTTGGAAGTCAGCCTCTGGAAAATACTCCTGCTTTAAGCTCTGCACACACAGAAGAACTTTGGGAACTCAGTAAATCATGTAAATTGCCTTGCTGGTCTTGCTGATTCCCCTTCCCAAGTTCATTGCCACGTATGTCAGAAACTGTCAAGGTTCCTTGTAAGGTTAAAATAGCTTTGCTCAAAGGGATTTGAGGATCAATATTGACAATTCCATCTATCTGCTTTGTCCTTTCTTGTCTTAACATGGAGTGTAGGGTTTACCTTTCTGTGCTTTGACAGATGTGCAGTGTTAGTTGTAAAGATTTTTTTTTAATTTATATTTTTTTTAAATTATTATTATTTTTTGGTGGGTGAGAGGGGAGGTTTGGGGTATCTTCAGCATGGCATTTTTTCAAACATTTTTCATGTGCTTAGGTGCATCCAAGCAGAAGTCAAGTTCCCTGCAGGTAGCAGATAAGGACCTACTGCCACCTTTTCACCCATACCAGCCTTTGGAATGCATAGTAGAAGAGACTGAAGGCAAGCTGAATGAACTTGGACAGAGAATTAGTGCTATTGAAAAAGCACAACTTAAATCATTGGAATTAATTCAAGGTGAACCTTTAAATAAAGATAAGATTGAAGAACTTAAAAAGAACAGAGAAGAACAAGTACAGAAGAAGAAGAAAATATTGAAGGAGCTGCAGAAGGTGGAAAGGCAGTTGCAGATGAAAACCCAACAGCAGTTTACCAAAGAATTTTTGGAGACCAAAGGTCAGACAGACACACCACCTGCCCTGCAGCAGCAGTGCTCACTGACAGGGGTCTTCCCAGAAGTGGAAGCTGATAAGGGTCTGCCAGAGGATAACTTTTCAGGGTTACCTCAGGTTGACACAATCTTGTCTAAAGATGATGAGCAACACCAGTCTCCAGCACCTGCTGAACAAATAGAGTTTGTCCCTATCCAGCCTTTGCCAGCACCGCAATGTAATTTTTCTGGTAACTTAGGTTATAATGGGACAGAGTCTGTTGAACTTCAGAAAGCATTAGGGAATCAGCAGAATGTAGGACAGCAGCAGCAAATTGCTGGGCAGGGGCTCTTAGTTCAAGAACCAGACGGATTAATGGTTGCCACTCCTGCACAGACGCTTACCGACACTCTTGATGACCTAATAGCAGGTGGGTTAAGAAATATACCTATTTTTGCATTAATTTGTGTGCTCAGTTTCCCTCTCTCTCCTTCCCTCCAAATACGTCTTGGGGTTTTCCAGTTTGGGAATACTTGCTTAAGAATAAAGTTCCTGATTAGTGCTATTAATCCTAACAGTGACTTCCAATTCTAACATGATACTTTTAAATATCTTTTTTTCCAAAGTGCAAAACTTCCTGTACTGGACACCTGTTTTAGCCCCTTTGGCCTCATCTTTTTCTGTGCTTCTTTAAAAAGCCTCATCATGAGTAATTAGTAGTGCCCATTAGGAAGCCCAAAAGCATGACAGATTTATATCTTCTATAGAATTTTCTGCGCAGGCTTTTCAGTGACTTTCTTCAATGTGGTAGCCATCTCTAGAAAAAGCCACATTGTTCTCACTTTGATGGACAAACACGTCCCTCTCCTTGCTGCTGGAGCTTAAGCACAGCCTGGAATCCGCGCACAACCGCTCCGCTCTGCGATGGCTCGTGTTTGCAGAATCCCTGCTAACCCTGGGTGTTGTACAGGAATATCTGCTGGTAGATGTTCCACATGGCAAAAGCATGTCCTGTTAGCTGGATGAAAAGCAAAATCCCCAGCGTCCTTCCACGCGTTGGTTCGGTGTGAAGAGGAATGGGAATGCCCACAGCTCGGGTTGTGTGAGTCCCCTTGTGCAAAAACAGGGATCACTTTGGGTGACCTCATTTCGTGGACTTGACTAGGATTGAGGTTTGCTGCTGGAGGTATGTAGGATATAGCCAGTGTTGTTTGGTCTGTAGCTTTTTTTTTTTATTCAGTGTTTTTCAACTTTTCTTTGTACCTTGTGCCTGTCCCCTGCCCATTATTTTCCTGTCTGTCTCCCCCTGCCCCTCCCGTTTCGTAGTCACTGCCATGTCCTCTGATGTCAAGGCTGTAGAATTGTGCAGTGAGATCTTTGGCCAGCCATTCCTGGAATGGTAATTGCATCAAGATCATGCAAGTCAAGACTATTTGTGACTTTGCAACCTCCCATGGAACCCAGAGTTGCTGTAGTGGGGTGGTTGTAGCAGCTCCTGTCCTCTCCTTGGTGTAATTCCAGTTATTTCATGAGCACTGGTTTTAGTTCCTCCTGTTCTGGCATGGCAAGCCTCCCTCCCTGCTCTGTGCTGCTCTTCAGAATACTCAGTCAACATTAAAACATTCTCAATTTTTATTACTCAAAGTATTAGTACTGCGGTGTGTAAGGAGGAAAATTTGAATGGGTAATGCAGGACATCATCAACAGGGGATTAATCTTTGGAGTAGTTGCTGTTGCTGAGCGTTGAACGTGTCTGGCACAAGGCCATGGAGTCTGAACCCTCTCGTGGTCAGCAGCTCATTCTGCAGCCACAAACTCAGCATCCCCACTGGGAAAAGTGCTGCTGAGTGTGAGAACTGTGCTGTGGGGGAAAATGATTGCAAACAACCAGAAAAACTGTATCTTAAAAATAACTTTTAAAGGTCAAGTAGAGATTAGTTTGTTTTCTGAAAACAGCTGAGTAATTAAAGACTTTTTTTGCTACAAATAGCACCTTCTTCTGCATCAGAAACTACATTTACAGAAATGCAACTTGAGGAGACTTCAGTTATTGAGTTCCAGAGGCTTCTGCAAAAATAGATTTATATTCCTTTACTGAAATATATTTTCTTCTGAAATTCCTAAGTTTCTTTCACTTCCATCCCCTCTGAAAAAAAAAAAATTGTTGGAAGACAGATATTTTTCTCACTTTGTAAATCCAGACTGTGTAAAAGTGACCTCCATATAAATTACAATCCTACTATATCTCAGATTTGTAGCCATGTAAAAACAAACTGTAAATTTATCTACTCATACTCTGAACTCTTTGGTCCATATCTAAAATGTGTTTTTTCCACAAACCTACTCACTAGTCTTTAATTTTCTATAGATATTTTGAGCAATAAAAACTGTTACAAGATCTGAGTTTTTCCATGCCTCCTGCAGATGCCAGGTAAAATGGTTCAGGGGCTTGTGCCTGGTGCAGGGGAAGGCTGGATTTTAGGGAGCTTGTGTCAGGGTGCTGTTGAGGGGTCCCCTTAATCCCACTGCTGGAGCTGCAGTGATGGTAGTGAGTGACTCTGGGTTTAGGAGAGGTATGAGCAGTTTTATTCCTGCTGAGTATTTCAGTTTGGATGGGGACTGCTTCAGAAGAATAGAAATGTTTTTTCTGTCTGCCCTGAAATACCTTTTACTGTTATTCTTACCAGTGGTGATATCCAGAGGAGGCCACAGAGATGCTCCAAGGGCTGGAGCTCCTCTGCTCTGGACCAGGCTGGGAGAGCTGGGGATGTTCTCCTGGAGAAGAGGAGGCTCAGAGGAGACCTCAAGCCCCTTCCAGTGCCTAAAGGGGTCCAGGAGATGGACTTTGGACAAGGGCCTGGAGTGACAGGACACAGGGAATGGCTTCCCACTGCCACAGGGCAGGGTTAGATGGGATACTGGGATGAAATTCTTCCCTGTGAGGATGGTGAAGCCCTGAGGTTGCCCACAGAAGTTGTGGCTCTCCCTGGAACTCTGGAAGTGTCCAAGGCCAGGTTGGACAGGGCTTGGAGCAACCTGGGATAGTGGAAGGTGTCCCTGCCCACGAGATGAGTCCTTCCAACCCAAACCATTCTGCGATTCTGTGATGTAGGAGGCAAATTTTTCCAAGCCTCAGCTGGGACCAGTCATAAGGGAGAATTTCAGTTTCTAAGAAGCTATGAAATTGTGTTTTGCTGACCAGCTTAACAGTGACAACAAATATAAATGGAGTATTTATCTTACTGTTATGCTGGCATGATGTTTCAGGTGGTGGATGTCAACATGGAAAGAGTCAGTCATGACACACATCCCCTCTTTCATAAAACTATGCAAAAGTAACCAAGTACTTTCGGAAAGTCAGCTAAAACCTAAAAATCCAGCTGCTCTTTCCACTCTGGAAGGTTTTGTTTGTAACGGAGTTTACTTAGATATGCTGATGCAAAAATCTTGCACCTAATAGTACATTAAAGGCGTGGCTTGTTACAGTCAAAATTTTAACCACTTTTACAAAAGAGACAGAGGCACTGTTCAGTTTAGAGTGGTAAAGCAATGAATTATTTTCATTACTCAGAACCTCTTTGGTTTATTGGAGCCTCTTGTCTTGCATATCTGGGGTTTCATTTCAGTTCACCTGCACTTGCCATAGTAAATTTCTTAGTTGTAGTATCAGAATTGAGGCTTTTTTCTGGTTTAGCATTTTAAAAGTTAGGAACTTTTCTGTGTTGCTGGGGTTTTTCTCTAGTTGGAATATTTTTATTTCTTTTTGTTTTGTTCAGCTGATATTTTTAGTCGAGAGACTGTGTGTGCTCTTCTGTCCCACTCTCGTCCTGTGAGCTGATGTTTCCAAACTGAAATTTCAGGTGTGCTCTGAGAAACTTTGTTGTTTGAGTCTGACATTCTGGTTGTTGTTGGTGATACAGAGTTATGGTATTTTAAGGTAAGGATTGGAAGGTGCCATCTGAGTTACTGTGTTGAGGATTGGTGTTTGGAGTAAAACTGGTTACTGGGACAATCTGGAGTGAGGAATGGTGACCCATGAAAGGAACTGCAGTTTCCAACATGCAAAAGCCTCTGCAGTAGCAGGTTACTGAGAAGGTGCCTGGACAGGCTGAAAGACTGCTCAGGCTTGGAAAAGGATGGTTCTCTCTGTCCTGAAAATCCCAGTTCTTTTGAGGGAAGGGGACCTGAAACCAAAGTCCAATATTCCTGAATGCCAGTGCTCGTGTCATGACAGCAGTTGGGTAGGCACAGTTTCAGCCTGCAGCTGGAATCTCATCCAGAACTGCTTGCTCCAGGTACTGTCAGTGCTTCTGAGTTGTACTTGGATGAAATTCCAAGTTCTTGCTTTCTTTTGTTTTGCTTATGTTTCCTTTGATGTTTTTTCATAACTTTGAAAATAGTCATCCATGTGTCTAAAGGCCAGTATTCAGCTTCCAGCTCCTTCCAGATCCTTTGGAACATTGTGAACCTTTTGTAGAACGTTGGAAACCTGGATTTTGTCATGTGTAGGACATGTTTTTTCTAAAAGCAAGTCTTTTGATTATTGAAGTCTGTGGACACATCTAAAACCTCAGTCACAAAATGGGAATTTCCCTGGAGTCAAGGGCAAGCAGGGTCAGTGCTGCTTTCACTGCTAAGCTGGGGTACCACAGACATTCTGTGTTAATGCCATGTTGGAGCCATTGCTGCAAAGTCCTTTTCAAGTTAAAAATATGTATTTTGCTGTGTAACTTGAGCTGAGATAAATCAGCCCCATGAAACTGGAGGCAGAAGTTCTCAGGGTTCTTTTGCTCCACTGAGTATAAATTATGCTGCTGCTCCATTGGCCCAGCTTGCCAGTCACACCGAGGAAATAAAAAATAGCATTTTGAAAAATGCTGCCATTTTGTAAACTCAGGAGTTATACAGGGGCTGATTAATTGGTGGGTGTTGTCAGAATATTTGTTAGATTTTATTTTAAACCAGATTTTATGGTATCAGTGCAGGGTTTATCTTAATTTCTGCTGCCTATGATGTTTTCTCTCATGTTTAATATTATTAGTGTACACACAAAGTGCTTAGTGCACACTTGTATGTGTTAAACACATGATGAAAATCTAAAGTATGCAAGAAATACTTTGATATTTTCAGTCATGGTTGTGAAATACAGAGAATTTGTGGAACCTGTGACAGCAACACTGAATATATTACTTTAAGACCCTTAAACTGGCTCCAGTGGAGTCCCTTTGCACACCCTGCTCTGCATGCACAGCACATGCATGTGGTTTTATGTGTATCTGGGGTTGCAAGATCTGAAAAAAATTGAGCCAGTGTCTTCCATGAGGAAGGACCAGCTATATTTAACAGAAGTCCTTAACAGGGTGATATGCTGTCTGTATTTTGGAAGGAGTAATCTGTAGAAATCCAGTTAGTATCTTGCACTTCCATGCATTAAGCAAGAAAACAATTGTATTGGATTAATTAATGCTCATTTGCTGCTGTAAGTGATAATCCATAGTGAGTTTTTGTATTTGAAACTTCTGTTCAAATCTGGTTTGCTCATGAAGGTTTTAACAGGAATTCAGATCTGGTACTTCATTGCTCAAATGTGGTGACCAAATGTTAATGCTGGTTTTGCCTGTGCACTAAAGAGAACTCTGCTTCAAAAATACAACTGAAAATGGAACCTCCCCACATTTCAGTGAACCCCCTTGCCATGTTTCCAGAACCCATTGGAAGTGACCCATTTTCCTGTGCTTCAGTCTGTGTTTCCTTTGTCAGGCACTGGCAGCTCTATAGGCTGAATTAGTGGTATTATTGGTCATGTTGGGGCTTTTCCTATGACTTTTCCATCTGCACCATTTTCCTGTAATTGCTGGTGTGTAATCTGTCAGTGGAATGAGGAAGGCTGAGCTGGGAAAGGTTTGCAAATTTTTTTCTCTAGGTCATACACAGATTTGAGTTCATCATTCATCTTCCCTTAACTTGGACAAAAGCAAAATGGTGCTGCTTATTTCTTACCTGCAGCTGTGTTTTCTTTAGTTACTTCTTTCAGGAGTACTACTAAATACTGTGTGTTTTGGAAAAACTAAAGCTCACTGGGGTGTTCCAGCTGATGAGGCTGCACAATAGAGGTATTTGGCAATCCAGCAGTGGCAATACTTGTCAAATGCAGCTACTCCCTCAGCAGGGATTACTGAAGCTAAAGCACACACAGAGTCAGTGCGTAGGTGTGTTAGACCTTCCTGGCAGGTAATCCCAGCTGATTACAGGGATCCAGGCTCCTCTTGGACTCTCATCAGGTTCAGAGGCAGGCAGGAGTCCTGGCCCTGCAGTGGATATGTCCAGGGAGATTTCTCTGCTTGCTGATGTAAAACTAGGTGGGAAAAAGATCTGATTCTCGATAATTAATTTTTTAATTGTTATTTAAAAAAAAAAGAAGATAAAATTGCATTCCTTCTATCCATGAGCAATGCTGGATCTTCAGGATGAATCTTTTACAGGCTGTGCATCAATCAGAATAAATTTTAGGGAGCACAGACAGTTTTCAGCTTTCTTGTTTTGTTGACTGCCCCCTCCTGTCTGCTTCCTTTCCACTTTCCTGGGTTGGTTTAACTCTGAGACATGATTAATAGTGTAAGTTGCTGTCAGTCATCTTGCTCAGAAAACTTTCTCTGGAGGCTAAGTGTGCACTAACCTTTCTGTGAAAAATGTTGGGATTCCAGAATAAGTCTATATTTTTGAACATTAGGTTTGTGTGTCAGTGATAAATTATTTGCCTGCTTAAACTGAGCACGACTGAACTTCTTTTAACAGTGAAGGTTACAGTTAGAAAAGGGTAACTAATCACCTTCATAATTCACACTTGCAATGCAGACTAATTCATAAAATTATTTTCTAACTTACCACAGTTTGGAGACGATGCTTACACTGTTTAACTGCCGGAAAGCTGCTTTTTGTTTTTAGGAACATTTAACCTGTTTCCCCCATTACTGTTTCGATATTAAACCAGTTTTATGGGACTTAATATTTTTTTGTATAAAATAGGATTTTACAGAGTGGATTAATAACCTGGTGTTCATTTTCAGCTGTGAATAGCAGAGTGCCCAGTGGCTCCACCAGCTCCTCGCACACCACTGAGTCCCCGACGCCCGAGCCCTGCCCGCAGGCAGCCAGCAATGTGCCCCCACAGTCTGTGCTCCCCATGTACCCGTCAGTGGACATTGATGCACATGTGAGTAATCGAGCTTAGCTTGGAGGGGATTTGCTTTCTGATGAGCTCTGAAAGGAAAACTTCATTTCTGAATATCTGCTTCTCTGTCTTCCCTCTCTGTGAAGACTGAAAGCAATCACGACACTGCGCTGACCCTCGCGTGCGCGGGAGGGCACGAGGAGCTCGTGTCTGTGCTCATCGCCCGTGGTGCCAACATCGAACACAGGGACAAGAAGGGTAAGTGAAAGCCATAACACAGCTTGAAACAGAGAATTTCAAAATGGGGCTCTTGCACTTCACAATGTAGTAACGTTGGTCATACAAAGCCAGTGAGCCTCTGTCTGCACCTGAGTGGGATCTTAAGCAGATTTGTGAAACCTGAGGCGCTTCTGTCCTTACGACTCAGCCTCTACAAATGACCTCAGCAAAGTGGTAGAGAAGCTGATGGGGGTAGCCATCCAGTCTTGGCTGTCAGAGCTGAAGGGTGGCAGTGGTTGGGTTGGGGATCATCGTTCTCGGGAGCAGAGCTCAGAAAAATCTCACATCTTTGAGAGCTGAAAGAACAAAACCACCATGCCACGTGTGTTGGAGCTCACACTGACCACTGCCAATCAGCAAAATACACAGAGGAGATGTGGTCACTTGTTGGAGCTTTATTAAACAGTAATTAAGCAGAAAGCCATGACTTCTCCAAGGAAAGAAGTTGGTTGGAACTTAATTCAAACTGGTCACTGCAAGCACTGTTAAGATTTCTTTTGGAGAGCTTTTGACTGGAAAAGAGCCTGGATGTGACAGAGTAAGAATAGGGTTGGGAATGGGTCTGAGATTGCCAGGAAACACCCAGCCTGAGGAAGAGACATGATCGATAGAATTCATTGTGAATTAACCCATTTGTGCATTTCTGCTCCTTAAGATACTTTTGAGGTACTCAAGGTTGCTTTCTAATGCAATCTTGTGTTACTAGGTTTCACACCTTTGATTCTGGCTGCAACTGCTGGACATGTTGGTGTCGTGGAAATTCTCCTGGACAAAGGTGGGGATATAGAAGCACAGTCGGAGCGCACAAAGGATACCCCGCTTTCCTTGGCATGCTCCGGTGGACGCCAGGAGGTACAGACAGTCCTCAAAGGCCTTCAGTTCTTACCTTCAGATAGGTCTTTTTGTGCAGTGTCAGGTTTCTTCTGTTAATAATACACCTTACTTTTTTTCTGGAAGGTTTTTCACCTGTTTAAGTGTAGCTAATTTAAGGCTTTTTCCTCTTCCAAGAAAGGAAGAAGAAATGTAAGACTTTTGTCTTCTCTCCCTTGCCTGTCCCCAGTTTTTGTTAGTTAATGGTCATGATCACTTGTGATAACTTGTGGTCTTTCTTCAGTCAGTGTATCCTCCCCAGGTAAGTATTTCTGTGAGGGCTGCAGATATTTATTGAATAACTTTATTCACTGAACACTTCCCTTATCCATCTTCCCTGTTCTCAAACCTGAAAGAGCCAGTGCAGGCACACAAGGACAGAACCCAGGATTTTGTGTGGGCAGTACATGGCTTTAGTGGTAATGCACAGGGCTAATAAGTGCAGATGCAACGCAGGACACACTGTGCCAGTCTCTTAAGGATATCTTAGAGTTCTGTCAGATTTGAGTGTGTGTTGGTGTCCAAATAAGATTTGTTAAATCCTTCCTATTTCAGTCATGTGCATACTACCTTAGAAGATAGCATGGAGATGGCCAAGGGCTCTGTAACAGATTAATGTAAGGATTAAAACAGTTGGCCAAAATTGGAAAGTTTCCACTTCTCTTTTGAATTGCAGATCTTTAACAGTAAAAGTGCTTCTCACAAAAAAAAGGCAAGATCAGCATGGCCTATAGTAGCAGAATTATGTATTGAACAACAAGTCATCTGTTCTTCCTCTTTAATTTTTTTTCCTTTATGCCAGAATCTCTCTCTCATGTTTCTGGCTTAGCAAGACAGCCTTTTTTCTGGCTTGTTTGGAAATCACCTAGCTTGTGGCAATAGTAAATTGAGGCCCACTGAAGTGCAGTACTTCACCAAAATGATTTAATTTTACCCTGTTTTATTTCTCCTAAGCAACTTCTGGTAGATGAGTGCTTCCTCATCATGGCTCCATTAACATCAGTCACTCTGATTTATACCTCATGTTTTTTGTAAAGTTCATAGAGTACAGTTGGTCAAACTTGGCTCCAGTATCATTTGAATTCAAGTGGTCAGATGAGTTTTTCTGACAGCATTGCTCAAGCATAGTTAGACATTATGGGAGTGGGGTAGATCTCTTGTTTGTAAACTTAAGATTCCCAGGAAAAGCTTCTCTTTAAAGCCTTGCAGTTTTATTTAGGAAAAATAATCTTTCTGGCAGACAAGTGCTCAGCTGCTGTGGTCATGGGCTGTGGGGACTGTACAGAGATAGGGAAAAGTCAGGCAGAAGAGGGTGGAGGTTTTCCTATGGAATCTTGTCTGTTGACAAGGGAAACTGGTAGCACATTGGAAAGTTAGTGATAACATCCTCTCACTCCCTGGATAATAGCAAAGGCCACAATTTGTCTGTTAATACTCATCCTGTCTTTCCAGGTTGTTGATTTGCTGTTGGCCCGGGGAGCAAATAAAGAACACAGGAATGTGTCTGATTACACGCCGTTAAGCCTTGCTGCATCTGGTGGCTATGTTAACATCATCAAGATTCTTCTCAATGCTGGGGCAGAAATTAATTCCAGGTAAGGTACCGTGTGACCAGCTGAGCTGCAGTGTGGCACAGGCTCTCCCTGCTGGCTCCATCCTGAGGCACTAGTTGGAATCTCAGGTGCTTTCAGACCTTCTTGCAGCAGTCTTTCTACACTGATGACATCTTCTATGTTCATGTTATCTTAATGCTTTTAAATTGTCTTTAACTATCACAAACTTCATCTGACTTATACTTAAGTTTTAAGGGATTATAGTTTGCAAACCTATTCTTTCCCTTTCCCACCATTCTGAGGTCTGGAAGTCAAACTTTTTCAAATAGAAACACGTCAAGGAAGAAGCCAGTGCTCAGGGCAGCTCTGTGTATTTGAAGATATCTTTTTCAGGCAGAGGAACAAATTTACCTAGCAGTGTCTCTTAAGCCTGCTCTCTATACATTTTAAGAAAACTTACATGTATACTATCACTAGATAGAGCAAGAGAACTCTTAACTAGGGAAAGTTCAAGCTGTAGCTGTGCTAGAAACATGTTTTTCTTTGAAAAAATCAGATGTAGCCTTGATTTTAGTTTATGTAGCTTAAGGCTTATATCTGCTTCAGCCATCAGAATGTCTGACAGATGAAATGTATTTTCCTTGTTTATGAATTGCAATTGTTTATTGCATATAGTTCCTCTCAATTAAAAATGCTCCTATTTTAGGTCAGTGCCTATATTTTGTGTAGGTTATATGTTCCTTCCTGACTCGCAACAAGACATTTTGTTGCTCTTGTATACATTTACATTTCCCAGAGCTTTTCTTCAGCCGTGGGCACTACAGTTTGTTTCTCTCCCTCAGGACTGGCAGCAAGCTGGGGATTTCTCCTCTGATGTTGGCTGCCATGAATGGCCACGTCCCTGCCGTGAAGCTGCTGCTCGATATGGGCTCTGACATTAACGCCCAAATCGAGACCAACCGCAACACAGCCCTGACCCTGGCCTGCTTCCAGGGCCGGGCAGAGGTGGTCAGTCTGCTCTTGGACAGGAAGGCCAATGTCGAGCACAGGGCAAAGGTAAGTGGGGGACCTGCCTTTCCTTATGAGTTATTGCCTCTGAGACATCAAGTTTCTTCAAATTTTCTTGTTGCTTTGAGCCTCTCGGGGCTCAGAGGAGTTGTTACATCAGAGCGCTTAAATGTTCTGAAATAAGTTTGGTTTCTTTTAAAAGATAAAAAAGCATCAGTGATGATGAATTTTTTGCACTAGGGAAAAGCTGACTGGTCCTTCTGAGTTTATAATGAAACTTAGATTGACTCTTGTCTAGACGTTTTCAGGTTTAAACTTGACGTGATACTGAGTAACAGAACAGATACAGATATTTTTACATGCAAGTGAAGTCTAGGCAGGAAGAGAATAGTGTTGCTTGTGATTCTCATATAGAACAGACTTCTTGTCTACAACAGAAGTAGTGCAGTCAAACTTTGTAAAGCTTTTACGTTGCTGTAGAACCCGTGGCTTCAGTACTGTGACCTTCTGTGCCTCTGAAATGCTCCACAGGTCCCATCCTTTGGTGCTCTGGGACAGCTTTGTGTCTCCTGCCATAAAGCAAGCTTAAAGCTTGTGTAGACAGCCAGACTGATTTCCCCAGCACAAAGGAATTTTTGGTAACTCCTAAGGCTGCTGAAATAATTGCTGTGTCTGTCTACCCCGCCTGCTTCTGGAATGACTGTGGCTGGAGAAAAGGGGATATGGATAAAAGCCAGCTCTCAAATGGTCAGTTGGGCATGTTAGCAGCTGGTGTAAGTTTTTTTAACAGTCTGACCTGGCAACTAAGTTGGGCCCAGATCAGTCTCAGTGCCAAGGGAGGCTAGAGAAAAGCTATAAAGCCAGTTTCTGAGTATTTTTGTAGAAACACTTGTGTCTTCATTTGAATCTGTTCTAACCTCTGTTGTAGAGATCTTGTTATAAACTTTGCATTTGCTGTTGAGACAGGTATCTGGTGGTGTTTAGTCAACAGTTTGCTTGGGTTTGTATAAATCAAAGCCCAAGAGTGTTTGGGTTTTGGGTTGGTTTTGTTTGGTTGGTTTGTGTGTGGGTGTTTTGTTTTGTTGTCGGGGTTTTTTTGGTTGGGTTTTTGGGGTCTTTTTTGAGGAAGAAAATGCTTGAAGTTAGGCTCCTAAACTAAATATAAGCAGCTAAATAAAAATCTGATTTCCCTTTGTAGGAATCATTTATGTCTTATCTGAAGTATATTGTGCAGATTTCACAGAGTAACTCATTCTCTTTGCACAGACTGGTCTCACACCTCTGATGGAAGCAGCTTCAGGAGGCTATGCAGAGGTTGGAAGGGTTCTCCTAGATAAAGGAGCAGATGTGAATGCCCCACCTGTGCCTTCCTCAAGAGATACGGCTTTAACAATTGCAGCAGATAAGGGTCACTACAAGTTCTGCGAGCTCCTCATTAATCGGTAAATCACTTCTCATTAAGTGTTTGAGGCCACAGTGGGTGGGGCTCTGAGCAACCTGATCGTGGGTGGCATCCCTGCCCATGGCAAAGGGGGTGGAACAAGATGAGCTTTCAGGTCCCTTCCAACCCAAAGCATCTATGACCAATGGTTAAGGGCACATTTGTTCTGTATCTGTATTTCTCTGTGAAAAGGGTACTTTTGTTTACCTCGTGCACCTGAGAGCAAAGGAATGGGAAGCTTTGAAAGTAGTTAAATCTTTTCCCTACTCTTCAGTGTTACCCTGGAATATCTCACTATTGCTGGGTTAATTAAGCAAAACAGGCAGCTGGGACCAGAGGCAGGCAGACAGTGTCTGGCTTGGACAGCTTGTTTGTGTATGAATCCAGCAACTCCCACGTGAGCATTTCCTCGCTGGCACTTGGGGGGCAAAGCCTGGAAATAGCTCTTGAGCTTTTCAAGCATAACCCAGTGTGCTGCTAAAATCTGGGGCTGCTTTGTCTTGGGGTGGTCAGCACACTGCTAATTTAAAGGTTGCATATCTCTGTTGCAGTAGGTGACATGAAATGAGTATTCATTTCTGTCGGGGAGGTTTAAATAATCCCCATGTCACTACCCTGCAAGTGAAACAGCATATTTCAAGGCCAGAATTTCTCATATCTTGCCACTGCATTTCAGTTATTAAAGCTCTATATCCAGTTGTACTCTGATGTTCTGTGACCTTGCTGAGTGACTTTCCTCATGCCATTTCCTGGGCTGTGTTTCTAGAGGGGCACACATTGATGTTCGCAACAAGAAAGGAAACACCCCTCTGTGGCTGGCAGCTAACGGCGGCCACTACGACGTGGTGCAGCTGCTTGTGCAAGCAGGAGCAGACGTGGATGCTGCAGATAACAGGAAAATAACCCCTCTCATGTCAGCATTTCGCAAGGTAGGACACCAACTTCTGTGTTTTCAAAGCCTCTCATTTTGAGTCTGAATGCTTGGTTTTGGAAGAATCAAATATAGCGTGGCAAAATTACTGCTTTGATAAAATACCTGCTTCTAGGTCATAATTACTGTACTTCACAGAGATCCAGTTTTTGAGAGGTGAAAAACTTTGTTCCATAAATGATGTTAGCTTTATAATTTTCAGTTGTACACTGTGCAAAAGCTTCGACTGTTTGAGGTTTCTGTATTTCTGCGTTCTGTACTGTTCATTTCAGTCCTGCTTTGGAGATGAACACAATACCAGTCTGCAGTAAGCTGTCCTGATTACTTTATGCTTCTCTTGTTCCATTCCTAATCTGCTGTGATGGGATGCTGTGTAGTCAGCTCTTTTGTCACCCACGGCCTTTTCTTCTTGGCAGGAAGAACATTGCTTTGGGAAGGATCCATCAGTTGTGGTGTTGGATGCAAGGAGCATAGCTATAGCAGAGGAATTTATTAACTGTAGCTGCTTTGCCTTTAACAAAATGGCAAATAAGTGTGCAGCTTCTTTAACAAACAAAAATGCTGAGCTTGCCACTGCTTTCACACAGCCTTGCTTTCACATAACTTCAGAAGCAACAGTTGGGTGCTTTGTGTGGTTGCACAGAGTACCCCAGCAGCAGAGGAATGTGCTTGCCAGGATAACATTCATGTGGCTCAGTTCCCTGATCTGACTTAGCCTGGAATTGAACAGTCTAAGTCAGCTCCGTGGCAAGAGAGTGGATTGGGTGACAGATGGTGGTTGAAGAGGGTTGTCTTGGCTGTTATTAAAACCAAGAAGATCTGCTTCTGGTCCTTGTGTTTTAAAATAAAAAATAACTTGTGGAAGAGCGTGTCTTTGCCACCCTGAAGCAGAACAGTGGCTGTGCTGTCAGCACTGAGCAGTAACAGCAGCTTACCAGAAATGTTCTTGCTTATTTTTAGTCTTTTGCATTGAACTAAGAGATATCAAATGTGTATTTTGATGATGAATGTTGACAGTTGTGTACAAAAGATTGGAATTTTCTTTGCTGTTCTAGGGGCATGTGAAAGTAGTTCAGTTCCTGGTGAAAGAAGTTAACCAGTTTCCTTCAGACATTGAGTGCATGCGCTACATAGCGACCATCACAGACAAGGTGAGTTGGACTTGGGCAGAGCACCCTGGCCTCAATTTCCAGCAAAATTTCAATGGAAAGCTCTTGAATATTCAAAAACTGAATGTACGTGTTTGCTCACATACATCTGGTTTGGAGATGTGTGCATGTCTCCTTTTTAATACAGCACTTAAAAAGTAAATCAGCATTTAGATCCTATTCTGTGGAATAGTTTGCATGTTTATCAATACAGGGAAGGTAATCTCATGATTGTAGAGCAAACCTCACTCCTTAGTGTTGTTTATTATGGTGGCAGTAAGACAAGTTTGCATTTCAGGACCTGTTGAAAAAGTGTCACCAGTGTGTGGAGACAATTGTGAAAGCTAAAGACCAGCAGGCTGCAGAAGCCAACAAAAATGCAACTATACTGCTGAAGGAGCTGGACCTGGAAAAAGTGAGTAGAGCATTGCTGTTGTGCAGCAGTGTTTGAAATGTGTGTGCATCTCAAGGCTGCATTTCCTTCAGTGCTTCTTGGGGCAGTCAGTCTTCATGCTCTGACTGTGTCTGTGTCCCTTCCCCTAAAGTATCACACAAGTGAGGCACATTCTGAGGGTGGCAAATTAGAACTGACTTCTGCTTCAGCCACTCCATTTTTAGGAAAACTTGGACTTAGCAGTAGTTCCCTTAGGCAGTAGCTGTCAGGGATCACCCCAGCACAGAGGGGGTGTGAGTAAGGGAGGTCTCCAGTCTCATGGTGTGAAAATCATAGTCCATAAGCATTTTATGGACTTCTGCTCAGGGGAATTGAGCAGAGAGTGGAGAAAATCCCCTTCTCCCTTTGCTGAGAATACTGTAAATTGTTCTAGAGTAACACACTCTTGAGTGGGATCTCTTAATGAAGGTTCTTACAGATTTTGACAAGTTCCACCTTAGTTTATCATTTTCTAGGTTGCAGACTTGTTAAACACACATCATTTGCTGTGTACAAACAGTGCAGCAGATGACTGATTCCATATATTAAAAAAGAAAAACCTGGTTAAAATTAGTCATTTTATGTAAAATACTATTCTGAGTTCTGACTGTTGAATCAAAGATATGAATATCACAGCAAAAGTACCACTGAGTTTATTTAATGTTTGTTTGAGAAAGAGCTGAGAGGATAAGAGATTTTTCTGGTTTCCTAAAACTGTATTTTTTAATACTTCTATTTTGGTTATCACTTTGTAATCATTCCTTAGAAGTTTTGGGACCTGCTAGTCCTGTTGCTGGGTAAGGTCTGCCCAGTTTCTGTGAAATTATTCAGTATGAGCCAAAATCATTCTATTTCATTGTGCTCTCTCCTTTCTCCTTCCCCCCCAGATTTCTAGGGAAAATCTGAATTATAAGTATAATTTAGTCTGTGTGAAAATGTTTAAATATGGATTCTTTTCTCCTACATAGTCAAGGGAGGAGAGCAGAAAACAAGCTCTTGCAGCCAAAAGGGAGAAAAGAAAGGAAAAGAGAAAGAAGAAGAAAGAGGAACAAAAAAGAAAACAAGAAGAAGATGAAGAAAACAAGCCTAAGGAAACTCTGGAACTGCAAGAAGATGATGATGAAGAAGAAAATGATGATGAAGGTAAAGAACAAGTGTTTCTATGAATAATGTAGTTGTGGGGGGTGCCTCCTTCTAACCTTCAGGATAAAGGAATCTGAAATCTGGTGTCATATTTGACAGTGTTGCATGGCTGCTGCCCTCATTTTTCCCTCCACAGTCAGAGTTCCTGGCAAAACTCCTTTACTCATTTTTTCACCCCTCCTTTGTTCACAAAAGTCTTTCACTCCTGGAAGATTTACAGCTGAATTTGGTGCTGGTCTGACAGCTTAGTAAGGAGCATAACTTCAGCTGTAGTGTGTTCAGTGAGTGCACTGATTTCTCTGTTTTGTGGGCTCTGATTGTAAGTAAACTGCTTTTCTTTCAGTGGAGCAAGAAGTTCCTATAGAGCCTCCAAGTGCAACTACTACAACTACAATTGGAATTTCTGCAACTTCAACTACCTTCACAAATGCCTTTGGGAAGAAGAGAGCTAATGTGGTGACTACCCCCAGCACAAATAGAAAAAATAAGAAAAACAAAACGAAAGAGACTCCTCAGAATATGCAGATAATTTTGCCCGATCAGCATATATCTCTAGCACAGCAAAAAGCAGATAAAAACAAAATAAACGGAGAGCCAAGAGGTGGTGGTGCGAGTGGGAACAGTGATTCTGATAACTTGGACAGCACAGATTGCAACAGTGAAAGCAGCAGTGGAGGGAAAAGCCAGGAGCTGAACTTCACGATGGACACGAACTCCTCGGAGCGGCGCTACGCCTCCCTGCTCATCCCCTCTCAGGAAGACAAAAGCAGCACCTCGGCTTCCAAAGCACCAACGAGGTGAGGCTGCTCTGGTGCTTCCCTCTTGTTGCACAAGGTTCCACCTGTGCCAGTGTCAATTCTCTGTAGTTAAGCTCTGCACCAACTGTGCATTCCTAGATCCTAGAGAGACTTGAGGCTGCTTTATTTGTATAGCTGTGTTAGGTTTTTTGAACACTCTTTAAAATCTTGTAAGAACAAGATTTTTTTTGGCGTTGTTGGTTAGTTTTTAATACTCCTTGAGCAAAATGGCCTTTTTTCTCTGCACTTTTTACGCATTCATGTTACATTGTCAGCTTTGTTAGAACATATTCACTTTGAGAAGCTGGGAATTCAATAAGGAAGTGCCAGCTTTACTTATCATCCATGTGCAGAAGTGGTTTTGTTACCTTCTGATTGTTTTATGGTTTCATCAGGAACTCGTTTGACTTGCAATCTCTTTCTTTTAAGGAGAGAAGAAGTTGATGACTCGGAGCATTTCACCTGCCAGGTTGATGGCCAGTTTGATATAACCTTGTCGAGCCAGAGGTGAGAGTGAGAAGAATTCAGGGAATGTACAGGGGCCACATGAGTGGTTCAAAAGGTCATTCAATTGCCTGGGAATCTGCTGATAACTTTTACAACACCAGTTTCTGAGTAGGTCATTGGTCTGAATCATAAAGCTTAGATCCCATGTGGGTCTGTAGTCTTTATTTGTTTTAAATCTAAGTAATACCAGTCCAAATCCCCAGAGTTCTGTTTTCCATTTTCTGGAGGGGGAGGGGAGAGGGCAGGGAGTTTGATCTGCAGGGCTGAAAAGAGAGGCCAGCTTCAATGAGAACACAGACATTGTGGCTTCAGGAAGGGCAATGAGACAGGGCTGTTGTCAGACTGATTGAGATGCTTGTCTGGGAGTGGGAAGAGAGTTAGGATTTTTTTTCTTTTTCCTACTTTTCCCCATATTCAGGTTAGATGAATGAGTGGATTCATCATCCCTTGTGGTTAGAGGGTGTGTGTTTTGGGCTCCCATTAGGAGTATTAAAATTTGGAATTTGTTCTGTTCTGCCATGGACCTTTCATCCAAGGTTTACTGCAAGAGCTTTGGGGTTCTGCGCAGTTCACTGCAGCAGGACAAGCTAAATGTGTCCTTCTGACTCCTTGTCAGAGGTGGTTCTTCTGGAAACAGTTCATGCTGCTAGTTTTAAGTAGCAGGAATGTAAACTGCATGCTGTCATTTTATTCTGTAATTTGTAATCTGCGCATTTCTCTTCCCAGACTTGATGGTGAAAGTCACTCGAATTCTTTGTCGACTACTTATAAGGCTGTTTCCCTGCCTCTGACCTCTCCAAATGTAAAGCTGAATCTGACCAGTCCAAAAAGAGGCCAGAAAAGAGAAGAAGGCTGGAAAGAAGTGGTTAGAAGGTAAAGACTTAATTACTATGTTTAAAAACTGTCTGTGAATTTTTTAGCTTGTTTAATATGAAAATTTGTATTTGAACTCTTAGAGCTGGTTTGGTCTCTGCCTTTTGGTGGGGTCACCAATGGGGCTCTCCACAGTGATGTGGCCTTGCTGAGTGTGTGGTGGCAGCCAGGCAGGAACCCCTCAGACAGCCCTGACCCCCTCTGACCTGGAGCTGCTCCTGCTCTCCTGGAGCTCTCAAGTCTCTTTGGCTCAGCTCAAATGTTCACCCAAATGTGGGTGTTGTTTGCTCTTATCTTGGCCTTGGCAGCATTGTAGACATGCATCCAGAACTTCCCCGATCCTCTTTCCTGAGGAATCAGGCCCTGTGCCATGAGAAACATTCCATCCAGTGTTCTGCACTGGTGTTTGCCATGCCCTGACAGATGGAGAGTGTCCTGCCAAAGGGGGTTGTTGGTGACCTTAGATGAGTGGGTGCCATGCCCAGGAGCTTCCTCTGCTAAAATCTCTCCTGATCTCAATAAGAATTCTCCTTCCCTCTCCCTGTGAGTGACCCCCAGCTGGAAGGGATGTCTATGAAAGTAATCAATGCAAACATCCCTTCTGCCCCTGACAGGCAAGTGGGCAGAGTTTTGAAAGACCCTCCCCCCCAGCAACACTCTGCAGCCAACACCAATTGAGCAATTCCAGCTGCAGAGAGGAGGGCGCTGCTGCTCCGGAGCAAAAAGGTACTTTTGGGGACACTTCTCTAGGTCATAAACATCAGCCTTGGGAAGGAGAGAGGGAGGAAAACTGTGCATGATGGGTGGGAGGGGACTGGGCACTGGGATGGGCTCTCCTGGAGGAGAAATGCCTCCTTGAGTGGTTGCCAGAGATCCTCAGTGGGCTGAGGTGAAAGCAGATCAAGATACAGTCAGGAGCCCTGTGAGCAATATGGGTGTTCTTGAAACTTAGATAATGGTGGAGCTCTGGTTTGGGAAGGGAGCAACTGTGATGTCTGTCTGGAGAGGGGAGCCTTGGAAGTGGAAGTGGGGAAGAAAACCCAAAGCATGGAACAGCCTTGGGATAGAACTGGGTGCATGCACTGAGGGTTCTGCAGATGGGAAGGGTTGTAGTGTGCTATCCTGACAGGAATGGGGCAAAGAAAAAACACCTTGGCAACATGAGATGTTGCTTTAGAACATTTCTGTGTGCTTAGGTGTTGAAAATAAAACAGGTTTCCTCTAAGTCCTGTTGGGTGACAATTCCCACCATTGTTTATTGGTGACACTGCATTTGCAGATCTTGAGGCCCGAAAGAGGTGGATACTAAAAGGTTGTGGATTCAGAGCTGATCACTGGGAAAACACTGGAAAGCCACCTTCTCCTTGCTATAAACAATTAAAGTAGCTGAGCCATGGGCTTTTATATTTGAAGCAGCCTTGCTTATGTAAATTGAGGTTGATAAGCTAAGGATTTGTGTTACAATAGTGGTGGAATAAATGCTTCTGGAGAATCCTTGTCAGGTACTGAGGATGATGAGTAGTTTGAGTGGGGGACTTTGAGAGAGGCTCCAAAGGGTGAAGAAAGGACAAGCAGAAAACTACTTAATGCCATTAAGAATATTACTTCAGCTGTTGTCAGACAGCAAAGGGGTTTTGTTTGTCTTTGGAGTTTGAATGCATTTCACAGATTTCTGATCTTTGTGATACAGGTCAAAGAAATTATCAGTCCCAGCTTCTGTCGTATCTAGAATAATGGGAAGAGGTGGGTGCAACATCACAGCAATTCAAGATGTCACTGGTGCCCACATTGATGTTGATAAGCAAAAAGATAAGAATGGAGAGAGAATGATCACTATAAGGTACAGTATCTCAAAATGAAAGTCTTCAGTTAGTCCACAGGGTCATTTATTGAAAAGTTTGTTTGCTTTCTAAGGCAGGATCTGTTTAGCTTCTTTGTTCTAGAATAGAACTTAAATTCCTGCTGCCAAGATGTGCTGACAGTCGACTTCAAAGATAATCCTTAAGACACACAGAAGTCAAGAAATAATTGACTGCAGTAAACTTACAATAGCCTTACAGATCAGTGTAAGATCGAGGCTACGGAATGTTGCGCAAAGCGAGGTTTCCTTTTGCAAAAGATAAATGTGTTTGTGTTTAATCTAGGGGTGGTACAGAGTCCACGCGATACGCAGTGCAACTCATCAATGCCCTTATTCAAGATCCTGCCAAGGAACTGGAAGACTTGATTCCTAAAACTCATATAAGAACACCTGCCTCGAGTAGCAAATCGATCCACGCAAACTTCTCATCTGGGGTCAGCACTGCGACTGCTTCCAACAAGAACTCGTTTCCTCTCGGAGCACCGCCCCTGGTCACATCGCAGTCATCAACACTATCTACTTTCCAGCCTCCTAACAAATTGAACAAGAATGTCCCAGCCAACGTGCGCTCATCTTTTCCGGTGTCTCTTCCTCTCGCTTATTCTCACCCTCATTTTGCCTTGCTGGCTGCCCAAACTATGCAACAGATCCGGCACCCTCGCTTACCTATGGCCCAGTTTGGAGGAACCTTTTCACCTTCACCGAACACTTGGGGACCATTCCCAGTGAGACCAGTTAACCCTGGCAGCACGAACAGCTCTCCAAAGCATAACAGCTCGAGTCGTGTGGGTAGTCAGAACGGAAACGTTCTGCAGACAGAGTCTCCTGGCTTACCCACGTCCAGCTGTCCCGTCACCGTCTCGTCTGTAGCTGCTTCCACCCAGCCTCTGTGTGTGACCAGTAACCGGACTCCCTCCTCGGTCAGGAAGCAGCTCTTTGCCTGCGTCCCCAAGACGAGCGCTGCAGCCACAGCCATCTCAACTGTGACGAGCACCTGTAGCACTCTGCCCTCAGCTTCCTCTGCCCCCTCAAACAACGGGCAAGTGCCCACGGCGTTTCTGCCACCCACTGCTCCGCAAGCGCAGCACTCCGCCCTGAAAGCGGACTCGTTCTCGGCTGTCTCTGCACCCAAGGAGAAGGTGTCCACCCCTGAGCAGCCGCCCACAAGCGCCTGTGCAGCAGCTTCAGTCACAAGCAGTAGCAGTGTGTCAGCCAGCAGCAGCTCAGGGGGCACCGAGACGCGCCCGGCGAGCAGCCCCGCACCGCTCAGCAGCGCCCAAGATGAAATTCTGCCAACCAGCATGGCCGAGATCAGCCCTTCCATGTCGATGCCTTTCTCATCCAGCTCAGAAACTGCTCCTCTAAGCTTAGCGTCGCCCAGGTCAGTTGTTGCAGATAATCAGGACAACAGTAACTTACCTCAAGTAGCTGTACCAGCACCTCGAGTTACTCACAGGATGCAGTCCAGAGGTTCTTTCTATTCAGTGGTACCAAATGCAAACCTCCATCAAGATCCTCAGTCTATTTTTGTTACGAATCAAGTTCCTTTAACACCTTCTCAAGGTCCACCTGCTGCAGTGCAGCTTTCGTCAGCCATGAACGTTATGAACGGTTCTCAGATGCACATTAACCCAGCAAACAAATCATTGCCTCCTGCCTTTGGGCCAGCAACGCTCTTCAATCACTTTAGTAGTCTTTTTGATAGCAGCCAGGTGCCAGCTAACCAAGCGTGGGGTGACTGTCCACTCTCTACCCGAGCAGCAGCTGACCCATCTTTCACTGTTCAGTCTACTTTTCTGAATAACTCTGTGCTAGGACATGTGGAAAACGTCCATCCCGACAACTCCAAGGCTCCTGGTTTCAGGCCACCTTCCCAACGGGTTTCAACCAGTCCTGTAGGTAAGTCACTAAGATCATGCACTGGACAAAATTATTTCTTCAGCCATTGCACTTTGTTCATCATACTGATGGAGAAATAGTCTACAAATGACAGTCGGAGAATGCTCATTTAATGAGGATGGCCTGTTTTTTCCAAGTGCTCTTTTAAATGTTGATGATTTTTTTTTCTTTGGCTCTTCTAGGCTGTTAGGTGCTGGGAAGATGGCAGATTTTGCCTTGCTTGTCCTCTGTGTGGGACAGGAATGCTCCCACCTGTTTGTAGCATAGCATTGATTTTAGGTTTTGGGTTGAAATGAGACACAGTGTGGGATGACACCAAGCCTGAGGATCCTGGAGGTTCCAGCTGCAGCAGTGGCTGCATGCAGGTGCTCCATGTTGTATGTGAGACTCCAGCTGGACTCACTGAGGGTAGACTCTCTGCCTTTTGGTTCTTGATATGGCTCTGGGATTTTAATAAGCTTACTTTGTGGAGCTTAATGGTGTGCACTGCATGGGGTGTTTTATTCAGAAATTCAGTACAGCAGTACTGGCGCATCTGGATTTATTTGAAATAGGTTAGGAACACTGACATTGAGCTCCCTGCCCTTGCTGTGCTCGGCCTGCAGGATTTTTATCTTCTCAGTGTTCAAACTATGTTGCAGACAGCCAACTGCACCCATTTGGTTGGAAGGGACCCTCAAGAGATCCTTCTGTGCCACCCCTTTGTCCTTGCCATGGTGGCTGTGGAGTGCCCTGAGCTGGGTATCTGGAGAGCCTTTCTCTGGAGTCATCCTCACCCACACAGTGTGTGTTGGGTGTTTTGGTTAAAGCTTCAGGACTTGAATGCTGGGCTGAGGAAAGTCGAGTAGTTTGACTTTCAGATTTTCAGACTTTCAGGAGAAGGGAGCATTTGGAAGATGTTATAGTAAGGAAAGATCTTCAGCATTCCCTTTCCTCTCAGTTGCTTGAGAAATGGGCAAGACTTCTGCAAACCAGAACACTTCTCTCTGGCTTTAGCCACAAAATTGGGGTGTTTGCTATGACTGGAGTTTTCTTAATTGTTTAATTAGGGCTGCAAAGCGAGGGCACACCTAGAGCCCTGTGCTACAGCCAGTCTCAGCACAGGAAGCAAAACCATATGTGTAAGATACAGTAACTGGACCTTGTTCATCAGAGACTGTTCATAAAGAGCTGCCAGACCCCCAGCAGGCTCCAGAATCACTTGGCTATGGCTCAGCTGTCCTGTGCAGTGCTCTAAACTGGGGTTGGCTGTTGCTGAAATAATTCCTAGGAAAGGAAACTTATGGCAAATGGGATCTGCTGATTTCCCTGACAGTGGCACCCTGCATGGGCAAACAGGGGTGACTGGGACTTCCCACAGCAGTGAAGTATTTTGCTGTTCCCTTATAAGATCATCTGTTTGTCATGGGGAAAATTTTCTTATATTTCTACTTTATGTATCTTTATGTGACTGTAAGTATTTAAAAAAACAGTGTAAATCTGTTTCTGCCCTTAGAAAGGTTGGGTAGGTAACCAAGGAGAGCTCACACAGTTTACTTTGGGGGAGGTGTGTAAAGTTCTCAGCTGAAGCTCAAAAATATTTGGACAGGACACACTTTTTCTGAGTTAGGATTTGAGCAGCACAAGGGACAGGGGGCAGCCAGGGCTGACCTGGCAATTCTGTGTGGTCAGAAGGGTTGGTAACAGCCTCAGAGCAGGTGGACACCCATCTGATTTTGGCTGTGACTCTGCACCTGAGGGAGCAGAAGTTTGCATTTTGTGCCTCTCTTGCACAATTGGCCCATAGCAAATTTTTCCACAAATCAACATTTCTAAGGGATCACCTCTAAATTGATTTGGTGAAGATTTAATATAGTTTGGTTGTGCACTAAACCAGCATTTTCTTAATGAGTTCTCACCTCAGGGTGGAGTTTGGGTAGTTATTTTCCTGTTCATGGGTAAGCTCAGCTGCAACTTTTCTCTGCAGAGTTTTCTCTGATTCATCAGTTTCTTTGAGGCACAGATATCCCTGCAGATCTCTCTGGCTGTGGATCCATTCTGGACATGGCCTGTTTGTCTCACATTATTAGGTCTTTTGTCCTGGAAGTTTGCAGTTGAGGGCAGGCTTAGCCCCAACAATGTAGGGAGGCTGTGGGGAGAACCAAAGAAATTTACTTGTTACTTCTGTCCTCTGTGTTTTAAGGAGTTTGAGATCCTGCTTCTTAAAAGGGGTCACAGACTTGAAATGCGTCAGCTTAGGAGGTAGCACATGAGTGTGGATCTGTGTGGAACTGTTTCACACAGAGGGACCAAGTGTTGTGGCCCTTTCTCTAAGAGTATGGGTAATGTTACAGTAACCAGCATCTGCCTGGGGTCTTTGATAAACTGAATTTTGAGCAGAGTTTGTGTGAGATCAATACACTCCTCTCAAAAGCTCAGTTATGCCTTCAGAGCATGATGGGTTTGAGTTCATAGCCCAAGTAACTGCAGACTGTGGTGTTGTAGAAGATTGTAGTGTTAAAAAACCTGATTTTCTTGGTAAGTATACAAATAAGAAGTTTGTTATTGCAATCAGGATTTGGTAAGTTAGTGTTCAGAATAGCCATTTTTGAGTGAAGTTTTTCATCCACTTTTATGAATGACAGTTAAAAAGTGATCTTTGTGACCTGACTCCTCTGAATTTGTGCATCTCTGGCTGTCACACTCCCTTCAGTTCATGTAGCAAATCCAGCAGTGCTGAAGTGGTCTTGACTGCCCAGTGATTGCACTTTACAAGCTGTGCACCCATCATCCACTGAGCCATCAAAAGACAGCAGGGATCCCTCTCCTGCAGGAGAGCTGCTTTTGTCACAATCCCTGCCTTGTTTCTGTTTAGGAGCCAGCAGCCCATGGGTGGCAGCAGCTCTGTTACCCTTCTGTCTGGGGCAGATATTGTGTGTTTTTCCAGCCAGCTGGCAGGTTGTGTTTTGGCACGGGGGCCTTTTGGCTGCCACGTTTGTGGCCAGAGGAGTGGCCAGTGTCCAGTCAGGCTCCACAGCAGATGCCCAGGAGGGCCCTGGGCTGCAGGTGCTGCTGTCAGCTCGTGCCTGAGCTCTGTGCTGGAGCCAGGCTGCAGCTCCAGACAGACTCAGGTCAGCCACACTGCAGTCACAGGCTCTGGCACCCTCCTCAGAGCTGTGCAGTTGGTGCTGTGACAAAGCAGGAAGGTTGTTCTCCCATGCTGGGGGTCCCTCAGCTGAGCACCCCATGTTCCAGCAGCAGGGGGATGTGTTTCTGCTTGGCTATGAGGGACACTTCTCTTTTTCACCTTTGGGCTAGTGAGAAAAATACCTCCTTCAACGAATCATTTCTGTCCATGTGAGCAGGTTGGATCTGGCACTTCTGGAAGGCGTAAATCAGGTTGACTTGGTTGATAATACTGGGGAAAAAGACCTGACTTTCAGGAGCTGTCCAGGCACTGAAAGGTTTCTGACCTCAGGTACTGCCTGGCAGCACTGCTGTTTGTGGTGGGGTGTGTGTAGCTACAACCTTCAACCTCACTCTGCAGCAACATAGGCTGGTCCTGGTTGTGGTCATTTCGAAATGTTTAAATGGTTTTGAAACTAATCTTGTTTAATAGGCCCTTGAAACTAAACCCTAAACTCAGGTGAACATATGGCCATGCCCATTTCTGCTTGCAGGTAATAACGTGTGATAAGAGCTTTTACAACGTTTTGAAAAAGTACTTAAAAGCTTTGGCTTATTAAAAAAAACTGTAACTCATCCTTGCTAGTAATTTTTGTGGGACTTTGAACGCTTTCTCCATTTGTCTGTTCCTCCCACACATTCCTGGAGGAAGCAGCCCCCTTCCCTGTGGTGCTGTGCCATTTCAGCCCTGTCTGTGGCCACAGCTTGTTCTGCCTGATCTCTACATGAAGGTACCTTTGGGATGGCAAAGCCCATCCTGCAGAGAATTGCTTCCCTGGTGCTGGATTCCCCTGGGACTTTCACAGAGCCCTGTATCCCTGATGGATTCGTGTGGCATTTTGTAAGCAGAGATCGTGGCCACTGCCAGCTTTCCTGCTCTGCCCTCCCTGCTAAGATCATTTTCTTCCAGTGACCAAAGGGATGGCTGTTTTTGTTAAAACTTGAGGCCAAACCAGAGAGCCTCCAGAAATGCCTCTGTGGTTTGTAAGGGAGAATCATGCACCTGTAAAATGACCTTACCATGTGCAGATACCCCCAAAGGTGATGAGATGCTTTAATTATATTTGGAGCACTAGCTTTCTCTGGTGCTTTGAAGCAGGTTCCCAAAGAGAGATATTTAATCAAATTTATGTTTATTTCAGGCTTACCCTCTCTAGATCCATCCAACAGCTCTACAACTTCTTCTTCAGGTCCTTTGACAGGCTTTTCAGCAAACATACAAGGAGCACGGGTTTACCTTCAAGGGCCAGCGCCTGTTGGGACTCCCAGCTTTAACAGACAGCATTTTTCACCACATCCTTGGACAAGCGCAACAAATTCATGTAGGAACTTCATGGGTCTGTCTTAGTTAACTATAAATTCATAGCTATTGTCTTTAGTAGATTTCTAACTTGAGGGGATCTTACCCAGTAATGCACAAAATGCTTTCCAATTGCTTTTAGCAGCTGTGAGGATGGCGTGCAAATCCCAAGCTGTGCTATTTTGTGGGGTTTTTCCCATGCCACTAGTTCTGGTAGCATTACTAAAGGCATATTTGGGCAAAAAAATGAGTCTGTAGGCTCTTGAGAGGAGAGGGCATGAAGCTGTGGGGGAGTGGAGGTGATTACACTAAGCTAAAGATTCCCCTCTAAGTAGTACGAGTGCAATATCAGGTGAAAATGTCATGTTTGCCATGGTTTGAAGTTATACTTGCCTTTTTTCTTTTTTCTTTTTTCTTTTTTTTTTTTTTTTAATTGGGATCTGGAATTATACTTAAAATGTTCCAAAATCTCTAAGCATCATCCAAGGTAACAGTGGGTTTTCCTTCTAACGGAAAGAACATGGAAGTAGCTTTACAGAAAATATGGGCCTTTGATTGAGAATCTTAGCTGAAGAGGTTTTTCATGTCACTGCATGCAACTTCATTGCCACTCTGAGTTTAAGAACCAAAATGTTGAAATGAGTGCTCAAAGGAAGTTGGATTTCCCAGGGAGAGTCAGTGACGCCTCTGAAGTTGGCGGGACTTTATGCTCTTGGGTCACACCTGTGGCTTTGGGAAGCTGTCTGATTTCTCTTCTGCTGGCAGTGGTGGATACCAAAACCAGGCTGTTTAGATATTTATGGTATTTTGGCTGATGTTTTCACCTCTTCCTGAAACTCTTCCATGTTTCTTATTCTCTCTTGTAATTAATTTAGATACACTGCTATGTCATGAGAATGTCATGATTCTGACGGCTGCAAGCATTTGTGTTATGATGTTTATTTTAGAGTTAAAATAATTCCTAGACAGAATTTCTGTGAAACACTTGAAGAATGCTTGCCAAAAAAAAAAGCCTTTAAAACATTTTATCATTTGCTTTGAGATAATATTGGGGAAATAAATGGGATGGCATTTATGATTGTGCGATTAAACAAGAGAAATACTCTTTTCAGCAGGTGAATCTCCTATTCCATCAGTTTCCTCAGGATCATCTTCGCCCCTCTCAGCTGCTTCTGCCCCTGCTAACCTGGGCCAGCCAAAAACGGGTAACGCCCCCCCAGGACCGCAAGGTGCCCCCTCCCATCGGGACAGAGCGGCTCGCGCGGATCCGCCAGGGAGGCTCCGTCACCCCCACGCCCCTGGGAACCAACTTCACTGCCCCCGTGGGCCACAGTGGCATCTGGTCCTTCGGGGTCAACAGCGTGTCTGGTGAGTGTCCTGTGCTCCCAGGAAACTGCCAGGGCCTCTTGGAGGAGGGTTGGAGAGGAGGTGTGAAGCTCCACAGGCTGTACTCCCATGGAGAGCAGCCTCAGGGGACAGCTGGTGGCACTGCTGGGAGAGCACAGTCAAGGGAAGCGCTGTGCTTTCCCCTCCTGATGCTCCTGGTTCTCACCCAGCCTGGATCAAGTCACCGGGCACATGTGAGCCTGAAATGGTGCAGAGACCTCGTACAGAGTCCTCTGAATGATCCAGAGCTCAGAGTAAACGATTTCTGTCTATTAAGGGGCTGTTTCCAGGCCTGACTGCCCCTTTTCCAGCCCCCTTTTCAGGCCTGACTGTCCCTCCCTCCCAAGGTTTCTCTTGTTTTCCACTCACATTCTACAGTGTCAGCTGAGGTGCAGCTGATGCACCCAGGGACACAGAGCTGTGGATGCTGGGTTTTGCATTGATTTCCTCATGACTCTTGAACAGTATGGGATAACTTCTGTTCCAGGCAGCCTTGGTTCCCAAAGAATGACTTTGAAACAGCTGAAGTTTTACGTTCAGTTTCCTGGTAGTTGGATTTTGTGGAAAGGAGGAGGTGCAGCATTTGAGGTGTAGAGTGTTTCCATTGGTAACTTTCAATACAAACGTTTGAGTCCTGCATTTGTTACATGCTTCAGTGAAGCCCTCCACACTTTGGTTAACTTGTGTCTCAGCATTGCTGTGTGTTTTCAAGAAAAGCTTGTATGTGCTTACAGGTAGTGTTGGGATCTGTTGGATTTGAGCCGTTTTGCAGTGGAAATGTGGAACTCACAGTTCGTGGTAGTCCCCATCTTCTCCACCCTTGTCTGGATACCTGAGATCCCTCTGTGGCTGTGTGTTTTCAGGGTGCCTTTGGGTGGCCTTAGGTGTGTGCAGCTGCTGAGTTCTGCTCGAGTCTGCAGTGAATTTAATCAGCCATTTCCAATCTCTTTGCAGAAGGTTTGTCAGGTTGGTCTCAGCCTGTCATGGGAAGTCATCCAATGCATCAGCAGCTGTCAGACCCGGGCACGTTTTCTCAGCATCAGCCAATGGAGAGAGATGATTCTGGAATAGTGGCTCCCTCGAATATTTTCCACCAACCTATGCCAAATAGTTTTGTGGATTTTTCTAAAGTAAGTTACAGAGAGTTGGGTTTATGAAATGATCTGGGCCTGACTTTGTTGCATCCCTTTGTGTGTGTGTGCCTCTGCTGCCCTTGCTCGTCACCCCAGCCCTGAACCTTCTTTCATCCCAGAACTGACCAGAAAAGGTGCCCAAGCCTGGAGGCAGGTCCAAACAAAGCCATAGTTTGTAGGTTGCAGATATTCTCTGGTGTGTAGCTGAAGGCCGTCATCACTCTCCAGTCTTTGGTCTCTCAGAAGCTCAGCCTGCTGGAAATATTTCACAGAGCTTGCCCAGCTCTTGAGGCTGATTACAAGTTTGCTTCATGCTTTCAGCCCAAGTCAAGGCCACAATACCACATACCTTCCTTCGGGAAGTGGCAGGAGGAGAGGACTCCCAGCACATTTCAGAAGGAGCCATAGCATGTGCTCCTGCTATAGGAAAAGAATTCTCCTAATTGCAAAAAGCTGCTCTGTAACTTGCTCTTCCTGAACAGGCAGAATTATTTTAGATGACCATTAGTACTTGGTGAGAATCTTCAACCCAGAGTCTGTTCAGCTCAGTGCAGCCCTGTGTGCACTGTGGCTGTCCTGTGCTGCAGAGAGGAGGGACCACTGAGGTCACATAAAGCTGGCTTGGCTTTATGAGCTTATCAGAAAACTCTGTCTGTGCTGCAGCCTCTGCTAGGTGTAATTCCAGAAAAATGGCTAAACTGGCTGGAATCTCCAGCTCTGACGTTTCAGTGTTCCCTCACAGTGCTGAGATTCCTGCCAGTAGTGGAACATTACCTGTGGAGGTGTCCTGGGTCTGCCTGGTCCTTCCCCACGTGCCTCACCAGTGCTCTCTTGTCCCCTCAGGGCCTGCCCATCTCCATGTATGGTGGCACTCTGATCCCCTCCCACCCCCAGCTGGCAGATGGCCCAGGAGGGCCCCTCTTCAACGGGCTCCATACTCCAGATCCTGCCTGGAATCCCATGATCAAAGTTGTCCAGAACTCAACAGAATGTACTGATGCTCAGCAGGTAGAGTGGCTGCCTTTTCCTGCCTCTGCTTTCCTGGGGCTTTCCATGGTGCTGTGACACCCAGTTTTGCCTGGGTGACACGTGTGGTTTTTTCAGTTCTTTGAAACTGGCATTGAGATTGTTTGCATGACTTTTCCCTACAGTGTGTGTGTGTGCTCATAAAGTATCCATGGTGCTATTGCTACCACACCTTCCAGGTAAATGAGCAGCACTTCAAGACTGCTCAGCCAGGTCATGGAGTGTTACAAGTGAGAGGGTTTACATCCATACTCAGCACCTTGCAGGATGTCAGTCAGACCTTGGCCAGAGCTGGAGAGCTCCTGCCTTTGGACAGTCTGGTTGTATTTTGAGGGAAGCCTTATGCTCACCCTCAGTGGTAAAACACTGTTTAAGGAACCTTTATTTGTTCTTATAATAGATTTGTCTTTTTATTTCTTGCTGTAGATTTGGCCTGGCACCTGGGCACCTCACATTGGAAACATGCATCTCAAGTACGTCAACTGATTTAAGGGGGTCTGTCCTTTTTAGCCTGGTTTGGGAATCTTTATGACCTTGAAGAACCCTGGGGATTTTTTTTTATGTGCCTAACTAACAGATTTTCTGTGGGCTGTAACAATGGAATCTCGATTGCCCGTTGTATAAGAACAAATTGACTTACCTATACAAACTGATTCTGTTCTCCAGTTAGTTTAGCCACTTCAAACTTAAAAAAATCAAACAAAACTAGTGCTTTTGGCTAAACACTACTGAATGCTCCCTGTATGCAGCAGAGAACTAGCTGATGGCATGATTTTGACCTTTTAGGGTGGTAAATACCTGTATAATTGTTTACAGACTTAAAAGGAAAAGCTGAGTAAATTTCATGTCGTATAGTGGCTCTACTTTATGTAGCCTGTATTAATGTGAAATATTTACCTGAATACTCAATAAAAGGCAAACAGCATTTATAGGTTGTGTGTGAGAATTTTGGAAAGGGCTGTATGTTATTGTCCTCAGTAGCTGCCATGCCTGGTGATGCATCTCCCCAGGGTCACATCCTGAGCATATGGGTGCAGCCAGGTTTGGGAGGGTTTGAAACCTGTCTTCCCCCTGCCACTTTGTGGTTCACACTTTTATTGGTGTGAACCTGCTTCTGTGTTATGGTTTTTACCTTCTGGAGTAGTTCTGCTGCTTCTGGCACTTCTGGCAGGTGGTCAAAGATCAGGTTTTGCTCAGGGCTGCAAAGAAGGGCTGACAGCAGTGACAGGTGAATGCAGGGTTCCTTCACCTGCCCAGAAGCAGATCTTAGAAAAGTGCTTCTCACTAGAGGAAAATGTAATAGATTCAGTTCTAAGCTTCTTGTAATGCTGTAAATCTGCTGAGAGCTCCTCAAGTCCTTTCAGGGAGGAAGAAGAGGATTTTTGCACACTGCTTAAGATGAATGTTAATTCCTGACCCAGTTCTCCACTTTCTGCACTTGGACTGTGCTTATTTCTGCTTTTGCTCCAAAGAGATGCAGTAACTACACAGAATGTTGGATGCATTCCTTAAGCAGGAAACTCCAGTGTACATAGTGTCTATTCCAATGGATCAACCTCAGACCAGGTGGAGACTTCACCTCCTTCCACCTTATCCAGACAAATCCTTACATGCAGCAGCAGAGTTTCCCCAGTAAAAGCATAAAGAAGTACTGAAAACCCAAACTTCACAGCAGTATCCAAGTACCACAGGCATATCAACCTCAGAAGCACTCCTGGATGGAATATTCAGATATTTTTCTTGGTATTTGAGGACGAAATGCAAAAGACATTGAGCTGCTGCTGCCCCACTGGTAGTGCCAACCCCAAAGCAGACACACATAGAACCAGATCACAGAAAGGTTTGTGCTGGAAGTGGCCTTCCATGGGACATGTCAGCAGCAATTGTACTGAAAACAAGTGGTGGTGCAGCAGGTGTGAGCTCTCGGGGTGTGGGGCTGGGCAGGGGTGGGGTGCCCACTTCTGTGAGTTCCTTGCTGCAGCAAGCAGTGCCACCTCCTCCTGCCCCATCCCAGGGAGACACTGTCCCCCATCCTGGAGGGCTGCAGCTCCAGGGCGGGTGGCACAGTCTGCTCAGTGACACCAGGGGGCAACACCCAGGATGGGGACAGGGCTGTCCCTGGAACAGCCTTGGCCACCCCAGCCCTGCCTAACGTGGGCAGCTCTTTGCTGCACGGCCCCTTGCTGGGTTCTCCCTCATGCAGCTCCGTCCCTGGGGCTTGCTCTGGGCACCAGATCCAAGTGGCCCCAGCAGCCTCCACTGAAGTGTTAAAGGGAATCCCAAGTTTTGTGGGAAGATCCTGCTTGAAGTTCAGACCATCACTGCCCCGTGGTTACAGGGCAGAGGCAGGGCACTGTGCTCCTGTGGAGTGGGCTGGTGGCAGTGCCAGGGGGTGGTGAGTGCAGTGCTGGTCCCTCAGGCCGGGCTGCTGGATCTGGGGAAAGCGTGGGGATAATGCCAGAGTCTGTGCCCACGTGAGTTCACCAGCCCTGGGTGGCAGGGCTCCCCCAGACCTGTCCTCCTTCCCCCTCTGACCCTCTGGGTCAAGGTCTTGTCTTTGCAGTGTGTCCTCAGGGAATCATGTGCTTCATTCCTGAGCTGGGCATGTTTGTGTTGAGCCACAGTGCCCTGTGGGCACTGGCTCCATCACGTGCCTCCAATTGAGCTTCTCTGTGGAGAGGGAGCCTGGCCCGGTGCTGCAGGGCCGTGGCAGGCATGGGCGGTGTAAGGTGTTTGCAGTGCTGAGCAGGAGCTCCGGGCTCCCTGGAACCCTGGGCTGCACCTGCTGCTGGAGCCGGGCAGGGAACCGGGATGGGCAGGGGACAGCAGAGCTGCAGAGGTGGCACACAGGCTGGTGTGACCTCAGGTGTTGCTGGCAGGCACTTGGAGCAGGGGGAGGAGGCAGCACGCTGCACACCCAGCACGCTGGAGGTGTCCATCACATCCTGCTGTTGTCCTCTTGCAGGGAGCAGCTGGCTCAGCCGATAGGAACGGGTCCCCAGGGTGCTCACAGTGGGATGCCCAGCCCTTGCTGCTCCACTCTAGAACAGGGCAGTGCAGGAAGCCATTGCTGCCTGACCAGCAGGCTGGGGCCTCGCTGTGTGCCCCAGGACTGGCCCTGCCCTCCAGGCAGCACAGGGGTGGCCTATGCTGGCCACCGCGGGGTAGCCCTTTGGAGGCTGAATCCCCTGTGCTGCATCCTGCAGAGCTCCAGGAGCCTGTAGGGGAGGAATAATGTGGGGAGTAGCTCTGGGCAGGATGGGTGTCTCAGGCTGCCTTGTTGGAAGCCCCATGGTGGCTGCAGAGCCAGACGTGTCCCTGAGCCATGCCAAGCACTGGGTCCCACCCCCTGCTCTGGGCTGAGGTGCTCAGGGCAGGGGTGGCAGGGCCAGCAGTGCCTGACAGCCCCTGCTTTTGGCAGGTACCCGCATCATCTGCGACCGCAAGTTCCTGCTGGAGTGCAAGAATTCACCCGCGGCCAGGACCCCTCCCTGCTGCCTGCCCCAGACCCCCGGTGTCACATCCCTGGCCCAGTCCAGCCTCGTCAAGCTGGAGGAGCTCAAGGAGCGGAATGAGAGCCAAGAGGCCGTGCCAGGTGAGCAGCTCAGGGCCCCTGCCCATGGAGCACCTGCCTGGGACATGGGACACTGTGAGATCCCAACCCAGCCCCAGTTCCAGCTCCTGCCCCCTTTGCTGCCCCTGTCTGCCAAGCCAGCGCCATCCTAACCCTGCTCCTGTATCCATCCCTTACAGATCAAGACCAGTTTGAGATGGACATCTGAGTTTCCATCTCCCCGTCTCCAGGCCATGGCTGGGCCTGTTCCTGGGCCTCGTGGAGGTGCTGGCACCGTGACCAGCTGGCTGCAGCCCTCTCTGATGCTGGGGATGGACGTGTGACACCTCAGGCTCTAGCACAAGTGGCTGGTGCAATTGCCTAGGAGCTCATGCTTGATCAATAAACACCGTGAAACCCCTGTGCTAACCTGGTGTGTGTCTTTGTCAGGGCTCAACAGGGCCCTCGCCCCCAGTGAGGGGAGGTGAGCAGCACCAGGAGGGTGCAGAGGGTGACACTGCAGATGGGGGTGGTGAAGGCCTGGGGGTTTGTTCTCAGCTGGAGAGGCAATCCTGTGAGTGCGGGGAGAACAGCACAGTTACACCTGACTGGGCCTGTGTCTGTCCCTGGTCCTCCCTGTCCCAGAGGTCCCCCAGCTCTCCTGGGTTCCAGACTCAGGTCTGAGCTGTGCCAGGGCAGCAGGAGCCCAGATGAGAGCCAGGGCTGTGGCTCAGGTGCTGTTGTTACATCGGCCTCCCCAGCCAGCCTGGACCCCCCTGCAGCAGGGCTGGGCTCTGGGGCTGCTGTGGGACCCCCAGTGCCACAGGAGGGGCCAAGCTTTGCCAGCCAGAGCAGCACGGACAGCCAGCACTGCCTGCTCCAGCCAGGTGCTGATGATTCTTCCCTTGACATCCTGTTGGTTAAGACCACCCTGCCAAGGGCAGAGCCCCTTGGCCAAGCCTGAAGCAGCCATGGCCTCACCCAGCAATCCCATCTCCTGCTGACCCTGGGAGACCCAGGAGCAGTCAGTGCCAGAACCCTCAGGCACACTGTGGGAGGGGGCAGGTTGGTGCTGTTTATTAAACATAATGAATCGCCACTAAAATGTCGCAATGATTAAAATCCTCTTTCCCTGGATGAGGATTGGGAGGCAGAGGGGGTGCCCAGACTCCCTCCAGCAGCAGGGGCCCTGTTCCTGCCGGTGGCCCGGTGCTCACAGTCCACAGCCCCGCCCCCGGTGTCAGCGCTGCTCCTGCCCCGGCTCGGGCGCGGTCACGGGCTCGGTCACGGGCTCGGTCGCTGTCTCGGTTGCCGGCTCGGTGTCAGCGCTGCCGTCTGTCTCTCCGGTGGGCAGGTCCCGCGTCTCAGCGATGAGGCGCTTGACGCCCACCATCCACTGGCTCACCTCGTTCACGTGGTCCACCATGAGCGAGCGGTGGATCTCGTCAGCCGCGTCCCAGTGCTGCTGCTGGAGCTCTGCCAGGACAGGGGACCCGTCAGGGGCGCAGGATCCACCATCCTCGCAGGGCTGCTGCCCCAGGGCCTGCTGCCGGTGAGGGTGCAGCCCCTGCACCCCGTACCTTGCACCAGGAGGTTCATCCTCTTCCTCACTGGTGCCGACAGCTTCCCCTGAGCCCACGCGTCCTCCAGCACAGTCAGCCGCCGCCCGATGTCATTGCACACTTGTTTCTGGAAGCAGAGGTGAGCTGGGAGTGAGGGGGATGTGCCCCCACCAGCTCGGGGAGCCCCCGGGGCAGAGGCGGCTCCTCCCCGCTCAGGTCTCCCGGAGAGCGGCAGCCCCTGCCCGGCTGCCCCGGC
>JAHLSL010000079.1:23150-41069 GCA_025920805.1 Petroica traversi | reverse complement strand
GCCGGTGCCAGGCCGCGGGAGGGGGGATGTGGCGGGGCCGGGGGTGCCGCGGTGGGCGGGTGTTTGTGGGGTGGGAGAGGGCGCATCCCTGCTCTTTACACTCTGAGTGTGGGCGGTGGGAGGTTGGGGTTCCCCTCAGAGGCCCCGATACCTTCAGGGCTGGAAGTGGGGTGGCCCCACGGCGATCCCGCCCATGGGCCGAGTGGCGGAGTCGCCGTCCCTGGCGGTGTTTAAGGCACGAACGTGGCGCTCAGTGCCCGGATCTGGGTGACACGGCGGTGCTGGGTCATAGGTTGGACACGATGGTCTCAGAGGACTTTTCCAGTCGCGGTGGTTCTGTGATCCTCCCATCCTAGGGCCAGACCTCCGCCTGTCCCAGCCAGGGAGGATGAGGAGATCGAGCTGCCCCAGCCCCCGGTGTGAAGGTGCCCACCACCCCCAGCTCCAGGGCTGGGCGGTGGCTCATGCAGGTGGCTCCTTCCCTCCCCAGGGAAAGAGTTGCCTTTTTCCTGTCCTGATGGAAAAACTTTTCCCTGCAATTCCATGACAGGAGGGTGCAGCCAGGTGGGGTCAGGCTCTGCTGACAGGCAGCCAGCGACAGGATGAGAGGAAACAGCATCAAAAGTTGCACTGGGAGAGGTTTAGGCTGGAAATCAGGAGGAATTTTTTCCCAGAAAGGGTTGTCCAGCATTGAAAGGGTCTGGTTGAGCGTTCAAGGATCCGTGGAAGTGTTCAGGGAATGACTGGATGTGTCACTCAGTGCTCTTGGCTGGGTGACAAGGTGGGGATCGGTCACAGGTTGAACTTGATGGTCTTGGAGGTTCCTTCCAACCTAAATGATTCTGTGAATGTTAAAATGGGTGGGTAAGGTGGATGCTGCAGGTGAAGCCTGACTGCAGAGCCAGGCTGTTTGAACACTTCCAGTGACACCCCAAAGCTGTCAGCAGCACAGGGGCTGTGTTTTTTAGGGGTTTTGGTCCATCTTTTCCTTCCTTGAAGCCACTTGCTGAGAAGTGAGAGCCTGGCACTGCCCAGAGAAGCTGTGGCTGCCCCGTCCCTGGAAATGTTCAAGGCCAGGTTGGATGGGGCCTGGAGCAACCTGGGGTAGTGAAAGGTGTCCCTACCCTTGGCAGGGGGGTGGGACTGGCTGACCTTCGAGATTCCTTCCAACCCAAACCATTCCAGGATTCATTCCATGCAGTGAGCAGTGCTGGGAGAGGGCAGGAGCAGATTGTCTGCCCGTGGGGGAAATGGGGCCGTGGCTTATTGTCATCTGCCAGCTGAGAATTCCTGAGGAATTCCTGAGAATTCCTCAATCCTGTTGGATTGAGCCTGGCTTGAGGCTCCTGCATAATTTAATTTGCTTTGGTTCTGGTACTGGGTAGATCATTGGTGTCTATCTCCAGAGGGAACAGGGGGCTGCAGGGCACTTCTGATTATTAATCGTCATTATTAATTTGGGAAATATTCTCTGTCACCCAAAACAGCTCTGAGATGAAGGTTTTGGGGGCTTGCAGCCCCTTTGCCTCCACCAGAGCAATTCAGAAACATCCCTTCAAATATTGTCCAACCAAGATCTTGTCACGCAGTTTAGTTTAATTTCTTCCCCCACGCCTGGATGAGGCAGATTGGTAAAAGAGCTGCAAAAGACTCTTATTGCAACAGGAGAGGGAAGCAGCTAATAAACCTCCCCCTCTGCAGGCTCCCACCAGCTACGATTTGTGATAATGCCTGGCATGCAGGAGAGTCTGGAAAATACCCCCAAACGTTAATTTACACTCAGTGATATTTTCTTTTCTTTTGCTCAGGGTGGTTAATAAAACCTGTTACGACATCCTTAAAGTGCTTAAGAAGCTCTGGGAATAAATGAGAATTTTTCTACGCCTCCCCAAGGCATTTTCATCCCTATCAGTAGTTGTTCGTTCCATTTGAAGGATTGCCAGAGGAGAGAACTTTAAATGGCTGTGCTGCTGCTGTAGCTCCAAATGGGATTTGTGTCCTTTGGATTGTGATTGGATTCTTGATTTGGCTGAACGGAGAAGGCGGTGGGGTGTGTGTGTGGGGGGGGTCCTTCTCTCCCGGAGGTGTTTTTAAATACATCTTGTCCTTTCTTTAATGTGAAACTGAGAGGCTCTGCCTGCCATGCTGAGGGAAATGCAGCTCTCTCTGCTCAGGAAATTCAGGAGGTGGCTGAGTGAAACCGTGGCTGATCCCAGCTGCAGATGGGGCAAACGTTGGGAAGAGCTTGAGCTGGTTTGGTCAGAGTGGGTGTGAGTGAATAGGGATTTTTGTCCCATCACTTCGGGCCTCAGCATTGGGGATTGAGTGAAATCCACCCAAAACAGGTAGTCTTTGTGTTCTTCAATGCCAGCTTTACCTGAGTTCAGCCTATCTTCATGTGCATGCTGTGTCCAGCTCCAGGGCCTCAGCATAGAGAGGACATGGAGCTGTTGGAGTGAGCCCAGAGGAGGCCATGATGAGTTCCAAGGACTGCTGCCCCTCTGCTGTGGAGACAGAGAGCTGGGGGTGTTCAGCCTGGGGAATACTGAACACCAGCCTGTCTCCAGGGGCACCTTGGAGCCACTTCCAGTGCCTAAAGGGGCTCCAAGAGTGCTGGGAAGGACTTTGAACAGGGGAATGGAGTGACAGAACAAGGGGAAATGGCTTCCCACTGCCAGAAGGCAGGGTTAGATTGAATATTGGGAAGAAATTCTTCCCTCTGTGGATGGTGAGGCCCTGGCACAGGCTACCCAGGGAAGCTGTGACTGCCCCATCCCTGGCCAGTTCAAGGCCAGGTTGGATGTAGCTTGGAGCAGCCTGGGATGGTGGAAGGTATCTCTGCCCATGGTAAGGGGTGTGGAAAAAAATGATCTTTAAGGTCCCTTCAACCCAAAGAATTCCAGGATTCTGTTAAAGTACCCTGTCCCTGCCGGATAGTTCTGTGGAGCTCCCAAAAGGGCCACTCCTTGGAGATGTTTCTGCCCTCCCCTGTCTGAAGCTGCAGGAGCAGGACAGCAAAACCTGTGGATTTTCTAGAGGTGCACCCCTGGTACCTCCAAGCTCTGCCTTGGCAGACAGAGTTTCAGAGCTTGTTCTGGTTTGCTCGTGCATGTGCTCACTTGGAAATCCCACTCTGGTGTCTAAGATTTCGTGGCAAACTTGGCACTTTGATGCCTGCAACATGTAGACTGCTGAGAGCAGACAGGCTCAGCCTTCCCTGCTCCTGCAGTGTAATCAAACTCTCTGTAACTCCTTGTCTGACATTGCAGTTTGAGTTCTTTTGACTTCTGGAAGGAGGGGATATAATCCTACTACTGTGTTTGTCAGGGAGCAATTCCCAAGTCTGAGATCCAGCAGTTTCAATCCTATTTGAGTCTGGTTTTCAAGGCAAAAGCCTGGATGATCATCTCAGGAGCTGTTAAGATCAACTCATTTCTTCTTTCAGTGCTCTGAAATTATTCTAGTAGTAGCTAGAGGCATGCTGAGAGTGATTATCTTAAGCCACATCCATAATTCCTAGATGGAAAACAGAGGATGGGGGGATATAATATAATTCTCCTAATTTACTGACTGGCCTCACAGGCCAAGTGATTCCACCTCTCTACCCCCTCAGAGCTGATCAGACTGGATGATAAATGTATAATAAATGATTCTGTTTGTTTCCCTCCCAGACCAAGAACCTGGACTTCCGCAGGAAGTGGGACAAGGATGAGTATGAGAAACTCGCCGAGAAGCGGCTCACGGAAGAGAGAGAAAAGAAAGATGGTGAGTGCTGTGCTGGCTCCAGGCAAGCTGTGCTGGACTGGCAGTGAGGCTCCCAAACCCTTGGAATTTGGGAGGGAGCACTGAGAAGTCGAATCTTGAAAGGATTGCTTCTGTCCTTTTTCCTGTGTTTGACACTGCGTATATTTTTTTGGCAAAAGGAATTAGTGAGAAGCTTTCCAGGGGCTGACTCTTCTTTGGGGAAGGAGGGGAGCAGTCAGTCACTGGAAACAAGGAGATCTCAGAATATGACTCAAGTCAGAGCTGGAGATACCTCAGAGATGTACATGGTCCTAATAGAAACCAGGAAACAGTGGAAAGTCTATCCTTTACTGATTTAAAAACAAAGGTGCATTTTCTGCATGTGTCAGGTAGTCCCAGCAGGCCCCTCTTCACCTTGGGGAACATGAAATACATGTCAGATGTGACCTTTTGTTTATGTTTTAGGCAAACCAGCTCAGCCCGTCAAAAGGGAACTCCTGCGGCACCGAGACTACAAAGTGGACCTGGAATCCAAGCTGGGGAAAACCATTGTCATCACCAAAACTACCCCTCAGTCTGAGATGGGAGGGTAGGTTGTGGTCTTGTTGAAGTCTCAGTCATGCTGGATAGGCTGGGAAGCTGTGAAATATCAGGGACCCTTCACAGGCACAAGGAGCTGGTGCTGTTCTGTGGGTTGAGCTTTGTCTCATGCTTTGGAGTTAATTTTTTCTGTCTCTCCTGACAGGTATTACTGTAATGTATGTGACTGTGTGGTGAAAGATTCCATTAACTTCTTGGATCACATCAATGGCAAAAAACGTAAGGATCCTTTCTTTGCCTCTTTGGAGGGTTGGTTGAGTTGGAAGGACTGTTCCTCTTGTGCATCACCCAGGTCTGAGGGCTGAACACTCATCCAAGGAGCTTAGGAGATCAGGATGTAGAGAGCTGTGGAGGTGCTGCCCTTACCTCCTGACACATTTTAGAGAGCTGGACCATTTTCATGGAATAAACCCAGCAGAAACAGTGATTGATGCACTCTGGCTGGACATATTTTCCCCACCCATCATGTCAGTGCTGCAAGAAACCCAGGGTCAGCAAATCCTAGAATGGTTTGGGTGTGAAGGGACCCTTAGAGGTCATCCAGTCCTCCTCCCCAAATCATGATGTCACCTCTGTAAATCTGGAGGGAGGCTTTTTATAACACTCAAACTGTAAAGTACTAAGGTAAGTAAAAGGTCTGGGTCTGGCCCATTTTTGGATCAGAAACTTCTCTTTGTAGAAGTTGAATATAAAGCTCAGAACTGGCTGGTGCCTGAGCTCCAAAGTATGGATCAAGCCTTGTGAGATTGGAGGCAGAGGATGAGTGAAGGCAGGAATGGGGCAGTGTGACCCTGGAGCTGTGTCCAGCAGTGTGGTGGTGTCCTGTACCTCACTCTGCTTCTTGTCCTCCCTTCTGTGATGATGCAGTGAAGTCAAGATAAGGCCAAGGGGAGAGAATTGCCAGTTTATCAGTCCATTCCCTTAATGTGTTGAACCTGACAAAAGAGGACTATACCCTTGTTGGCCTGACTCTGGGTATTGCTTCTCCTTGATACGTTCAGAGAGTGGGGAACATAGAGAGAGTAAAGGAGCAGCAGGACAGACTGACACACTTTGCATGTTGTTCCTGCTCCTGAAGGTGTTTTTGGCTCCTTGTGGAAGTCAGAAAATGTCTTTACAAAAAGGCAGGATGTGTGTGCTCCAGACCTGCACATGGGGCTGTTAGAGAGCAGGGGGTTCAGGAGTAGCCTGAGGACTGTTTTCTGTAGCTCAGAAAAGAAAACACAGTGTTTTAAAAACCTGTGCTTTTATGTGAATGGGAGGAAGATGCCTTTTTTTGGCATACTGGGAGGTTAGCAAGAATCTGGAGTCAAAAATCCTGGCATGGCTGTGTGGATGGGCATGAGATGCAGGGTTGAGCTGGGGTTGGAAAGTGCCTGATTGCACAGTACCTTAGTATGAGTATGTCTGGGAACTTTTAAACCAGTCCATAAATCTGGCTCAAACCTGCTTGTGTTTGACAGCCCTTTTACAAGTTCCTGGTGTGTAGTTTAAGCTTCCAAAGGCTGCTGCATCTCTGGGACAAACCTGTGCACGGCTGCTGGAGTGAACAGACTGTCTGGATCCACTCAGGAATGTGGGTTGGAGACATTTCTGGGGGTGGCCCCGTCAGCACAGGCTTACCCACAAGTGAAAAACTGTGAATCTGTTCTAAAGAGCCCCTGAATCAGAGGCCTGACTTTATATTCTCTGCTTTAGCTGGGAATGTCCTGTGTAATCTGGATCTCTGAGTGCCACTCATGTCTTGTTTAGCATCGCCTACAGCTGAGAGATGCCAGCCTGTCAGTTTTATTCTAGCTCCTTTTTCAACACTTCAACCCTTTTTTATTCCACTGGTCCAAGATTAAATTTCCTGAAGCATCAGAGCACCAACATGACAGGGAGCATCCAAATAAGGAACCTTTAAAGAGTAGTCTGTGCTCTTGTTACAAGTAGTGTTTGGATTGTTGTGGCCTCTGCTTGTACGGGTTATGGTATCCCCCTAAAACCCACCCCCCTGACCTAAGAAATCCTTAGTCTGGCCCTGGAAGCTGCTTTGAGGGGATGGATAACAGGCAGGAAGGTGGTGCTGTGCTGTTTAAATCGGGATCAGGGATGCTGACTTGGTGCAGAGCACTGAAGTGCTGCTGCTGAGCTCTGCTGATTCCACCCCTGTCCTCCAGACCAGAGGAACCTGGGCATGTCCATGCGGGTGGAGCGTTCCACGCTGGACCAGGTGAAGAAACGCTTTGAGGTGAACAAGAAGAAGATGGAGGAGAAGCAGAAGGATTATGACTTCGAGGAGAGGATGAAGGAGCTCCGTGAGGAGGTGAGTCTGGGCAGCAACTGAGGAAGCAGAGCTCCCCAGAAACATGTTTTGGAAGGAAATGAGCCCTGGTTCCTACTCTTGTTCCTCAGAAGCATTGTTCTTGGTAGCATTGGCTGCTCATCTCCTCCTATGAGTAGGGTTTGTTTCTTTGCTTTTGAAATGTTTGTGTGGCTGTCTCTCTAAACCATTTTCCCTTCTTTCTGTGTGAGAATAACTTCTGATGGTTCAGATTTCCACTGAGAACAGCACAAGCCCATTTTTTGTCTCCCTCGAGTTGTGTTGGAATTTGTGTGGTCTGGTAGTGGGTCTGCCTCTTCATCCATTATCTTCCACAGTTTTTAGGACTGTTGGAATCCTCCCCCACATGACACTTGCCCCTGTGTGGCCTCCCCAAGTGTAGAAGGTCTTTGTGAGCAGTGCTGTGGTGCAAGATGTGTGAGGAGGTGATAAAAGACAGCAGATTTCTCTCAAAGTGGTTGAGTTAGTAATCATGAACATTGAGTTTATTTGAAGACCCAACAAAGTTCTGACAGCTGAGAAGCTCCTATGGGTGCTTATCCTCTATTAGCAGCCACAGAACCCAAGGTTACAATCACTGCCTGTTTGAGTGTCCCTGCCCAAGCCCTGAGCTTTGCTTCACCACAGGGGAGCTCTTTGGGGTGCTCACAAAGCAGCCCTGTGCTCTGCTGTCCGGCAGGCTGTGTGTTGGGGAAGATGAAATAGGAAAGCCTTATAGATATGATTACCTTGCGAAAGATGCTGAAAATATGGAAAGTATAGTAGAAATTGAGATGAAGACAAGGTTTGAGTTAAAGAGTAACTGAGAAACAAGGGTATAGCTGGCTGTTCTTGATAGAACAATACCCTCTCCCTAGGCAGGTCCAAAGGTCAGAACAAACCATACCTGCCTAGTCGGAGATTCCCAAAAGCAGTTTTTTTGAGGTTTAAAATATAACCCCGTATGGTAATGTAATGATTCTTATAGGTTGCATGCAAATATTGTAGAGTTTGTAGCTTGTTTCAGATTGGTTAAAGAGAATTAGAATGTTCAACAGAGAAGATGATTTATTGTATTGTAAACGGCAAATCGCTCTCTTTTTGCTCTCTCTTTTTGCCTCTTTCTCTCTCTTTCTCTGGCCTGCTCTGAGCTGTGTCTTGCAGCCCAGCAGCCTCTCACACCCACGCTCTTTCACAATAAACTCCCATGCTCTAAACCCATATTTAGAGATCTCTCGCTTCTATTTTACCCCTATAACCAAATTCCACAGAGTTAAATCCTACAGCTGTGGTGCTGCTGAACCCCATCTGTTTGGGGGATAGGAAAGGGAGTGCCGTGGCTTGAAAAGCTGCTGCCAGTCAGTGGATGGCAAGAAGGAAATCAGCAGCAGCTCCTGGGGTAGCTTTCTCCAGGGCACAGCTGTGTTCAGGAGCTGCAGCAGGGCAGACAGGGATGGGAGTGGTGGGAGCAGTTGCTAAGTTGGGAGCTGAAGCCATGGTTCAGTGTCACCCGGTACAAGCCTGGCTCTGTTCCAGGGCTCGTGATCCTCACAGAGCAAAACACTTTGATTAGAGCAGCGCAAACTCTTTGATGCCAAAACCGCCCTGAAAGCCGCTCAGAGCTTCAGCTTCTGTTCCAGTGAGCAGCTGTCACTCTGCCAGGCTGAGAGCCAACAGGCATCACAGCCACTGGCACGAAGCATCGGGCAAGGGAATGGCCTCCTGCTTTCAAACCAGCCCTTCCTGCCTCAGCCTTGATTCCAGGCAAAACTTGGGATGTTTGCTCAGAAGAGACAGTTTCATAATGCTTCATTTTGTCTGTTAGTGTGTGTGGCTCTGCTCTTGGGCTGGGACATGGGGTGGTGTGGATTCACTGGTGAATTTTTTCCCTGAAGACTGCAGGCCAGGATTTCTGCTGTTTGGTTATTTCCTCAGGGACAGCTCGGCTACTGTGGGCAGGATTTGTGTTAACTGTGCAGTACCTGGTGTCTCAAAACTCCTTCAGCTCAGGAGGTGCAAATTGTTTTGTTTGTGTCCCTTGCCGCAGGAGGAGAAGGCCAAAGCCTACAAGAAGGAGAAGCAGAGAGAGAAGAAGAGGAGGGCGGAGGAAGAGTTGACCTTTGAAGAGGATGATGAAATGGCAGCTGTGATGGGTTTCTCTGGTTTTGGCTCAACCAAAAAGAGCCACTGAGCAGCTCTGGACTCTCCTCTTTCTCTAAACAGCTTGTTTTTACCCAGGGAACTCTGGATAACTCTTCAAAGACTTGATTGAGGACTTGTATGTAAATCTCCCAGTAGAAGTTGGCTGGAAGAGTTGAAAAGCGATTCCATGCTCTACCTGTGCTGCAGATCAAGCTCTGCCTCTCATTAGCTTCCCTTCTCCTTCTGTGTCCTAGATCTGGCTACTCAGCTGCTCTGTGGCCGTGTGTGTGCAGGGAAGTGCTCTGTTGGGTACATTTTTTTGTCAATAAAGTGCAGCCATTCTGCACAGGTGGCCTGGTTCAGGATTAATCTAGTTGTCAGCCAGGCCCTACTTTTCACCCAGGCTGTGTTTGAGATGCTGGGAGGGATTCAGTTGCTTTTGGCCTCATAATGGAAGGAAATGTGCCACAGCAAGCAGTGTGAGAGGTGCATCTTTATGGCTTGTGCAGAGCAGAGGTGGTGGCTGCATGGAGTCTAGGTTGCTGAAACTTTCCTGTGTGTTTTATCTGCAAGGGAGACTTCCCTCCTTTTCTTTTGTGTTTTATCCCATAATTTCAGTATCTTTAAGGTAGGGGAGAAATTCCTCCCCATGACTGGTCTAGGATAGAGCCAATGAAAGCAAGGTGTGTAAAATTTGCCAGAAATAAATGGAACATTTTAATGGGTCCTTTGGTGGGGATTTGATGCCTTCTTTATTTTGAGAGCTTGTGTTTCTCACTGAGAAGAGCTGCTGGTATCTCCCAGCAGCACAGAGCTGGGGTGACCTTCTGGGGACCCCAATGGTGGCAGAGGTGAGGTGTGTGCACTCCTCTCCTGGCTCAGCTCCCAGCTGCCCCAGGCAGGCCATTGCCATCATCTTTGGCTGTTTTAAGTCATTCTGGTGATGGGTGTAAGAAGATGGAAGGGGAAGGGAGTTCAGGGCTGGGGACCTTCATTCCCATCAGGCAAACCAAGATAGGCTGGGCTGCTTTCCAGATTTTACCAGCCTTAGTATATTAAGGGCCAATTTTTTCCTGTCTGCTGGCTGTCAGTGTCTTTTCACCTCTGCCTTCTCCTAAATCCACTTCATTTCTGCTTTTATTTACCTCAGTCAAACCTTGTGTGACTCATTTCCGTCTGCAGTTAGGATTTATATTTTGCATGGCTGGGTTTTCGTAGCTCTGACTCGCTCTCCTCTCTCTTTTTATGTATATTGATGAAATCCTTGCGCGTGCCCTTCTCCGTGCTCGTATGAAATTTCCAGCCTGGGGAAGGCTGCAGTGTTTAGCCTGCTCTTTCTAATACATCTAGAACAAATCCTGTAATGTTGTGCTGCTGTTTTAATTCCTTAATCTTAGCCTGCTGACAGCTTCATTGCCTCAGGTCTTTCCGCTTCAATTCAGATTATAATCCCCGTTGAAGATGCTATTGAAATGATATATAGCCAGTCAGATACAGCTGTCCTTGGAGGTTTGACCCTTTTAACTTGGCAATCCTTTGACTTCGGCTCTCTGAGCACAGGGGCTGGGAGGGCGACTTTCATTCCAGCCACGTTCCCAGCGCTGCTCAGGCTGCAGCACGTGGCTCCGGCTGAATGGGAGAGGGAGCCGCTCGCGCCTCTGTGCCCTCCGGGGTGCGAAGGGGATGCTGCTGTGCTTTCACACACATTCAAAGTTTAGGATGTTTCAGAGAAGATTTAGCAGCAGCCATTTTATTCCAGCCACCAGCTTTTCAGGCACCCAGCCCCTCAATGTTGGTGCTGCTGAGAAGGGGGCAGAGGCTGCCCCACACCCCCTGTCTTTTCCAGCTTGTGACCTTGGAGCCAGTGATGCTCTCTTGGTTTTCCCACGGTGTATCCCGATGTTCTTGTCCATCCTGGCACACCCAAGGGTTGAGGTGTGAAACGGGCAGCCCCACACAAAGCTTCCTGGGGTGGTGGTGAGGCTTGCACAGCCTCCTGCTGTTGGACCCTGCCTGTCCCTGCCTGCTGCTCCTGCAAGGCAGGGAGGAAATCCCTCCACAGTGCAGCGCTTTCAATAACGAGATTCCTCTTTGGTGTAAAGCCTGTCATCCCCAAGCCCATCCCGAGGCCACCTGCACCCTGGGGGCCAAAGCCCCAGCCCCAGCTCCCCGTGCTGGGGCTGCTGGTGCCAGGGGAGAGCAGCTCTTTGTCTCGGCAGCTTGCTGGGAGCAGTGGTGTGTGCGGCAGCAGATACAAGCTCCTGCTGGATTCCCAGCAGCGGGAGCTGCCTCTAGCCAAGGATGAAAAGCTGGTTTCATGGGAGGAAATAATATTTAGAGAAGAGACAGATAACATTCCCTGTACCAGCCGTGTTAACCCCTTTTTTCCACCACTGCTTAGTGAGGTGTTAACCCTTGGCTCTCAGTACCCAGTGCTGGAGTGGTTCTCCTTGACTCTTTGTTAGCACTCGCCATCTCCATGCTGAATTTAAGGTGCTGGGTGTGCCCATGTGGGTCAAGACTTGGGGTTTTACTTGGAGAGAGAGACAAGACCCAGCTCTAGAGCTCCCCCTCTTCTTCTCATTAGCGAATAGGGCTGGGGTGCCCTGTTCCTACTGGTTCTCATTAGCTCTTCCACGAATTAAAACTGGGATCTGGTGGAGTGAGTAGAGACATTGTGCATGGTTTGCTCATCCAGGCTGGGATGTCCTCCCTGGTCTCAATGTGAAAGTGCTTTGGGGTGCCTGGAGCCAGCTCGGTGCTTGTTCCCAGTGCCTGGGCAGAGGTGCAAGTCCCTGGTGCCCTGTGGCTTGGAGGGCCTGGAGGAAGGCAGGGACTGCTCAGCTTGAGTTGGCCTCCCTCGCCTCCATCCCACTAAATATTGATGGCAGTGTTTGGAGAAGTACTTGGGGATCACAGCAAAAACATAAATCTGTCCTGCCACCTCCACTTCTGTCTCGGACATCTTCCCTGGCCTCATCCTGGGATGAAGGGCTAAGGCCTCAAGGAGAGGCTGAGCACAAGTACTCAGCTTCTCTTATTTCTTTCCTTCATGGGCACCCTGGGAGGCTTCTGGGCACTTCCTCAACCCTGCTCTCTGCTACTGATCCACCTTCCCCTCACTCTCTGTGTATCCTGCTTGGGACTAGACCAGCACTAGTCCAGAATTTTAACATTCCAGTAAAATGGCTGAGACAGGGACCTGAAGTGATTCTGGAGAAGGGGTCCCAGCCTGGGCCTGTGTGTTATCTTGCCTGGGCTAACAGAATCATTCACTGTGGCTTTATTAGCAGAAAGACCTGGCTTTTCAGAGATTTACACCAATTTTGCATCCTGGAAGATTTAAATGCTTGGCAGGAGCTCCAGTCCTCCCACTGCTCAGGCCACAAGCCACTGCTGCCCCAGTTAGGCTGGCATTCCTGCCATTTGCCAGCGTTAAAGCTAAACAGCATCCACAGGCAATTCCCCTGGGAGCCCTCCCTCCTGCCTGCCTTTGCCCTGGTGGGGTGGTGCTGGCAGCCTGTGCCACCAACCCCTGCTCTGTCCAGGGTCTCCCACACTCCCACCAGCCAACCTGCTGTGGCACCATCCCACACAGCTCCAGAGCCAGCACTCCTGCCCCCTCCCAGCTCTTGTGTACTGAGAGCCACCTGGATCAGTCAATGCCTGGCCCAATCTGTATCCTGTCCTGCTTTTTTTTTGTGTGGGGACAACAAGGTGTCCCCAGGGGAGGATCTGATCTGTGTAAGGGCAGAGGTGCGGCCCCTGGTTAAAGTTGGGGTTGCTGCAAAACAGAATAGGAATCTTGGGATTCTGGAATGGTTTGGGTTGGAAAGGACCTTGAAGATCAGCCAAATCCAACCTCCTGCCATGGGCAGAGACACCTTCCACTAGACCAGGTTGCTCCAAGCCCCATCCAACCTGACCTTGGACACTTCCAGGGATGGAGCAGCCACATCTTCTCTAGGCAATGGTTTGGGAAGGAGTGGGAGGCAGAGATAGGGTGAGGTGAAGATTTATAGAGGTGAGAATCCTGGGCTGGGAGGTATTTGCTTCCCATCTGGAGCTTGGATGGGAAACTTGGTTGTTTGTTTTTGCAGAAAGGATCAAGCTGGGAGCCAGGGACACGCACAGTGAAGTGGTGCTTGGAGACCTCATCCAGTTGGGCCATACTCCACACACTCAGTTTCTGGGGCCACAGGTGGGGCCCAGAGGGGACAAATAAGGCTCTTGAGTGTTCCAAACTGGGAGGGAGCAACAATCCCAGTGCCTCCCCCATTCCTGTCAGGCCTGTTGCTGCACCCAGACTGGAGGGTTGCTGGCTGGATGGTTTCTGCTGGGCTCGGTGCGGGGCTCCTGAGCACAAGGGAGGTTTTGCTTTGTCGAAAGCCAAGTACAAAACCATCACCAGCCAGAGAACAAACAGCTCCAGGCTGGAGAGGGAGCAGCGAGAGGGAGCTGAGGAGGAGCAGGGGGAGCATGGGGACAGGGCATCCGCAGGAGGTTTTTCAGGGACTTGTGATCTCAGAGCGAATTTCTGCTGTTGGCTGCACACCAGTGGCACCATTTCACCAAGTCATGCGTGCCTCCCCATGGCCAGCTCGGCAGTGCTGAGCGCCTCGGGGGGGGTCAGGGCCGCTCTGCGGAGGGGCTGCGGGAATACGGTCCCTGCTCGGCGAGCGTGTGATCTGCCAGGCAGCCCGGGAGCCCCGGGGACACTGCCATGCCTTTGTTCCTCCTTCTCTTTCTTTTCCACCTTCAGATTTTTTCCCCTCTGCTTCCAGCTGCGTATGCAGCGCTTCCCCCCCCCCCCCCCCCCCGCCTTTCCACCCACAGTTCCTGTCTTGATTTTCCTTCCCCTCTACAAATATGTGTTCCTTAGGCTCCTTCTCCTCCCTGCCCAGCTCCCCCCATCAGCGTTGCCTTCCCAAACTTCTTTTTTTTCCCTTCTCCCCGTTTTCCCACAGGCCCACTTCATTCCTTCCCCTTCCTGCTTCTCTCCCCTTCCCTCCAGCCTCTTGGGCTCCCATTCACTCACTCGTCTCCCCTTCTCTGACAGTTTGGGGGAAATCTGTCTGTGTCAACACACAAATTCCATTATTTATTGGCTGAGTGGAGCAGGGTCCTACACTCGTCTGTAATTGTCTCCAGATCAAAGCGGCTGCTGATGGCAGCTTTGCCTTCCCGCAGCAGAACCACCCCCAGCTTGCAGCTCCCTACCCTCCCGGGGGAGTCGGGTGCGTGTGCGCTGACACCCTCGATGACTGATCTCTCAGACAGAGAGGAAAGAAGTAGGGCTGGTGGGGGAGAAAAGGGAGACCTGGAGGATCTGCGAAGCTCCCAGGAGAAGATGGGGATGGTGGGGTTGTCTCAGGGGGACAAAGTCCCTGGCATGGGTCAGGGGAGAGTGGGAAGGTAGAGGTGGTCCCTATCCTGGGAATGGAGACAGAGAAATGAAGTGAAAGAAGGGACAGGGAGGCAGGAAACGTCCCCGTATCTGTCCAGGACTGGAAAAATTAGAATTTTAGAAATGGGGATAAAGGAGAATGCGCCTTTTCCTGCCTTTCGCTTCTAAACCACCAACCTATCCCAGGGATGTGGGACTTCAACGAGAAGTGCAGGCACACAGTTCTTGTTTGGGTGTTGATGCAAGATGTCTGTGGGGAGAGGAAACATCCACTCCAACTTCTGCCCCTTGGGCTCCTCACTGGGGTCCCTGTTTCAACATCAGTGGAAGAGCTGCAGAGGTTTCTCTTCTGGAGGAGGTGGGATCAATCAGACCCCAGAGTTCCCACTTTATCATGATACACTGGGGAACTCGGGAATCTTTTGTTCCACATGGATCTGCAGATACCAAAAGACACAGACCATCAAAAGTCCTGACAGCTTGATCCCCCCTCACTGCCCAGTACATGAAGCTGTCAGGCTCAAGCCATGGCTCTGCATTCCTGCCTAACTGTCCAGAGCATTTCCTCCTGGTAACAACTCCCTGCCCTTAGCATCATTTCTCCTCTGGTTTCTTTCTGCACAGAGCTCAGGCAGTTTCACTGATGCTTCTCCCTGTAAGGTATTGTTCCAAATGTTAAATCGGTTTTTTTAACCTTTCAGAACTTCAGGCACAGGTGTTGTGCATAATATTCCAAGATCAGTAACACTGGTACCTGACAGAGGAGAGGTGTCACCTCCTCTGTCACAAAGCTTCTGCTCTTCCCCATGAAATCATCCCACTGGTGCCCACCTTTCTTTCCTGCTCACTGTTCCTTAGTTTTTCCTGGCAGGGAGGAGACATTCCCTCAGGACATTTTAGGGAGGTCCTCTAAGAGGGTGCCCACAGCAAAATGAATAGTCCCAGCTCTCAGAACAATGGGGACACATCCCTTCTTTTGCTTTGGGTCCAAATCTCTTATTTCAAGTGGAACAAGACACCACCCATGAGAGCAGCTCCTTTGGCAGCTTGGGTTTGCAGGAAATTATGCCCCTCTCCAGAGCAGGAGGGGAGACTTGGCTTCCTGAGCTGTCCTACAGGGAGTCAGAACTGCCTCCCTCAGAGGCTGAGCAGGACTGGGCCCCATGTCCTGAAAATGCTCAAAAGGAGGTGACAGCTACAGAGCTCAGAGCTGAGCCTGTGTTTCAGTTTCCATGTGTCCCAGGTGAGGGGACTGGGGGAGTTGTCCCCATGTGTGTCTGGCCAAGAAAGTCTGGCCAAGTGCCTTCTACCAGCAGTGAGCCTTGAGTTGGTCACCTCAGCTACATCTTCTAACCTCCAAACCCCCCTGGAACTTCATGAACACATCATGACTGGTGCAAAAGCTGTTCTTGCACCACTGCAGAGGAAGAGGAGGGTGCTAAGCAACTCCAGCAACTTGCAGAGCAAAGCCCATGGACAAGGATTTCCAGTGGGAATAATCCCAGCATCCTTCATTGCTCCATTCAGCCCTGGTGCCTGTGGAGAGAAGTGGCTCCTGAAACACCTGGGACCTTTGCTCTGGGAGCCTGGGCTCTCTGGGCAGCTCCTTCCCTTGCCTTGGTGACCCACTCCCCTCTGCTCAGTGTCTGGGACTTTACAGATTCACAAGGGTTTTGCTCCTTCGGGACATCTGGATGACCATGGGGCATCCCTATTCAGAGCTGGATTGGGCAGCTCAGGAGGATCTCCAGGATGACAATCCCTGCCCTGGTCTGGTCCTTGTGACAGTGTTCTACCACCCTCATGGTGAAGATTTTTCCCTTAATAAGAATTTCCTTTCTCCAGCTCATGCCCCTGCTTTCCCATCCTGTCCCTGTGCAGTTCTGAAAGGAGATGGGCATCTTACATCCCAGCACACAAGGGCAGACAGAGTGCCACCAGCCCTGATAAACACGCCGAGACGGCCACCATCCCCTTCAGGGCATGGGTTTTCCTCCCAAGGGAAGGCAGGGAACCAAAGCTTTGGAGCGGAAGGAGCACTGGTGAGGGAATTGTGGCTTCACAGACCGAAACCCCAGCTCCTGACCCTACAGAAGCAACCCCGGAGTGACTTCCCAGCTGCAGGGCCAGAGCTGCTCTCATTCCCACCAGGAGACCCCCCCCTTCCTCTGCGGTTTGTCCTCTTGGGCACCACAAACTACAACTGCTCCTGCTTGGAGCGAGCAGGGAGCAGCGGAGCCACATGCACGGCTGGGCAGACGGGCGCCCCGGGGAGCTGGGGGAAGGGCTGTGTGGTCTGGCAGGGACAGCGATTCTTGCAGCCCCTTCTGCTGCCCCAGAACGCAGCAGGCAGGAAAATGGACTGGCAGGGGTGGCTGGGCAAGGTTTAGTGCCCACAGGCAGCTGAGGGGTGGTTCCCCCCCGCAGTCCTTTGCTCTGTGCATGACTTTTCCAAGGCAGCTCAACCTGCGGCATCTCCTGCTGCATCCCGCCCTGATCTCTCTGTCTGGCCGTGCCAAGGCACATCAGCGCTGACCTGTGGCAACTGGCCACCCGCCTGCCCGTGCCAAGACATCTCAGGGAGACATTCCCCCTTGTAGCTTCCAGCACTTTCCAAAAACCAGCTCCCAGCCGCATCCTGATTCCCTACCCCGAGAGAACAGGGCTGGCAGCTGAACTCTCCTCTGCACCACAAGAGGGGCCTTAAAATGCACAGGGTATGAAGTGGGGTGTTAGTGGTGCACTGTCCCCATTCCAACCCCCCCGTCCTGCTGCTCGCCCTCCTCTGCTATGTTCCCCCCCCCAAAAAAGGCTCTTCCTTGGATTCCTCATCCTTCTGCAGCACCCCCAGCCTGTGCCATTTCCTTCAGGAAAGGGTTCCTTGGGACAAGTCTGCTCTCCCTGACCCCCCTCCCCACTCCCCCAGACTGTTTGACCTTGGTCCTCTGGAATCACGGGGTCTGGGAGGGGAGCAGAATAAAAGGTCTGGGGAGATGAGGAAAAGGAAGGAGATGGGGCTATCCTGTGATCTCCTTTAGGGGAGGGAAACAAGGGGGGACATCACACGGTTCATCCCCCCCCAAGGAAGCAGCGATGAAGATGTGCGGGGTGGGGGGTGCCTTACCAAGCAGAGCTGAAGAAGGGTGGGAAGGACCGGGCAGGGAGTGGGGGGGAGCTCGGATCCTGCCGGTGCACCTGCGGGAGCAGGAGGTGGTGGTGAATATTTTACTCTAAATCAAACAATAGGACCAGAGCCGCTCCAATGATTTTGCAGAACGCGTTTGGTCGGAGACAGGGGAAGGATTGGAGGGAATGAAATAAGACCCCCGAAAATTTCTGTGTCCCGTCTCACCCCCACCCTCCGCCCCCCCCGGGTCTGAGCAGCACTCGAGGGGCTCCCGGAGGAGCGCTACCCACTCCATCCCACCCCCGGGGTCTCAGCCCCGGGAGGGCTGGGCGCTGATGGAAGGAGGAGGGGGCGGGCGGGAGGGGCGCAAATCGGGGATTGGGGGGAGATTAGAAAGAAACAGATCGGGGCGGGGGTGACAACGACGCCGCCAGGGGTGGTCTTGGCGTGGGAGATGGCGCGGGGGACAGGCTGGCAGTGACCGGCGCTGCCGATGCGGGCTGGGCTTCACTTACCGGGAGCCGTCCCGATTCCACCCGTGAGCGCCCCGAGCCCACGCGTGCCCCGGGCGCTCCCTCCTTCCACCTGCCCGCC